>QLPF01000662.1:1190-21301 GCA_003314045.1 Hygrophorus pudorinus
CGGCCCCACCTACCACGTATCCCACCCCCGCGCTCTTCAACAGAGCGCGGGGTGTTCGTTTTCACCCACCCGGCCCCACCTACCACGTATCCCACCCCCCACGCTCTTCAACAGAGCGCAGGGCATTCAAATGTATTACTATAAACTACATACATGCCAGCGGAGCCAGTGAAATGCTGGCTCTGGCCAGTAAATATTTTTAAATAGAAAAATAATATTTTTTATAATATATACCAGCTGCACGCCGACTGTAGACAACCGCAGCCGGCTGTATACGGCTCGCGGCTATGGCTGGCAAATAATGGGTAAATTAGCCAGCTGCAGCCGCAGCTAACTTAGCCGGCCGGCAGCTAAGCCAGCTGCGGCAACACTAGGCTTTAACTAGCCCTACACAAGTTTATATGGTCGGTGTACACAGGTTTTTGTCTTATTCACTAACATTCCATTATCAGAGAATGCACTCATGACACAAACAGCTACTCAAAGAACTACAGTTGTGACATTAGGTCGAGAAAGTCATGACCCAGCTGTAAGTTCTCCCTCCAGATTACTATTTTGCAACATGTATGACTAAATCAAAATTATAGTTCTCCTCTGCAACAGTTGTGACCCCACCCGTTGTCAATCTCAGGCTGGTTTCACACAAAACTGTGGTATCTCCCACTCCACAGAGCACTTCCCGTCCCAAGCCTAAGGCCTTGATGCCTGAGAAAGCAGCTGAGTTACTGCACTCACATGAAGAGGCAATGTCTCGTTCTGCTTTGCAGAGTAGAAGAATCTCAGCTACAGTGTCGAATGGTAATATCTGACTTATTTAATTATCATACTCTGATATTTTGACAGGTTCTCATTCTCCTGCCATTTCGCAAGCTGGACTCAGAGTTTCTAGTGGTACATGCACCCCCACCACTTCACACAGCAGCCTATCAGATGATCGGAGCTGCCAGGTGCCTAGAAGTGAGTGATGCCCTCATTTCATAGATCATTACATTAATTTTGTAGCTTCTCATCCTTTCTCAGACGTTTGAAACCGCTGAGCTCCCAGCCCCACCGATTCTGATTTGTTTGATCAAGCTATCAATGAGCTTGAAACTTTTGACATTGATGGTGGCCCTGATATAGACTTGCCCCAGGAGATATTCACACCAGAGGTAGACAACTACAAAGACAACAACCAAGGTAATAGTGACAATGAGCCTGAAGACACTCTAGATGTCGGAGAAAAACGCTCTCGCAGCCCTTCTGACATTGACACCGAGGACAAACCCATTTGCAAGGCCATGAAAATCCAGGAGAGCCGAGGCCATCCCAAAGCAGCCGGCTATGAGCCGGCTGTTCTAGTGTTCCCAAAGTTCAGTTTGGTCTGGTTTTGGCCTTTTTTTTTGAAACCCCAAACCAAACTTTGGAGTTTGGTTCAGCCAAAGTTCAAACCAAACCTTGGAGTTTGGCTCCAAAGCAGTTCAGTTCAGGTTTCAAACCTGAACTCTTACCATATATGGTAATTGGTTTGGTTCCCAAGGGGCTTTTGCCTGAACCAAACTCAGAGTTCAGTTTGAGTTTGCCAAAATCCCAAACCAAACCCAAACTTCAGAGTTTGGTTTGGGTTTGAACTGAGTTTCAACAGTTTCAAACTGAACTTTGGGAACACTAGGCTGTTCGCACTGTCCTTGGTTATGTGTGGTCAGATTATCATGGTCACCTGTCCAATGATGACCCCATGCCTGACCGGATGCTGTAGATTACATGGGCAAAAGCAGCATAGAGAGCAGCCTGTAAGATGTGTGACACATGCATTGCTTATGACACAGAAATTCTCAAAATCATATGTCAATTCATCTACGACATGTTAATATCAATATTTCATCGTCTCCCTAGATTTCATCCTGAAGCTCCTATTTCCACAGCGAGCTCAAGTCAAAGGTTCAGCCATATGTAGCTGATGGATACAGGTTCAAATCTAGCACAAATCAGGACATTATCGAGCACAATATTGTTCTGAGTCAGTCACTCAAGAAGAATTTCACATTTGTTTACCGGGCAGGTGCCTGTTCTAACCTTTCATTCATTTGTTAATACAAACTCAACAGGAGCGTGGGCCGGATGGGAACAAAGGGTTATACGGTGCAAATATCATTCAGAAGGGCATCAATGCCATGTGGTTTCGTGACAAGAAGGACGAAGGGGTAATGTACCCCAAGTTCTACAGGCCCTTCCCAGAAGTTGGCCTTGCACTGCTCCTGACTGCGGTAAGTGTTGAATGTTTCATTTCACTGTTTGATTAACCAAAGTCTGTCAGATTGAATGCTGCATTGATGAATGGAGTACCGTTGCTCAAACTAACAAGAATTTCACAGTAGAGGAGTATCACTCCACCCTCGAAGAACATCTCAGCAGTCTTCGTGACTTCGACAAGGCTACACAAGAGGAAGATATGTTCCCACAGCTTCTTATGTACCTTCACAACAATGGCTGGTAAGCATCAACTTATATCTGGCATCATTCAGTCTCATGTCTTTCATATCAGTGTTCATGCGAAAGCAGAACCTTTAGGCCAGGAGAAGGGCTGCATGATCATAAAGAGCTGCTTTGAGGAAGCCATTCGAGAACACTGTGAACGCAGGGCTCAAACCAATACCTATGCTGACACTGATGATAATTGACCCTGTAGTTGAACTTTATTCGCCCCACTAGTTGTAGGACTGTCTAGTCATGTACAGTGTAAAAATTCATGCCGATTCAATCGAACTGATTCTGCTATGGAAAACAATGTAATTGATATAAAGGTTACTATATAGCACAATGTAGTGCTATGAGAGCTACATGATGGCCACTATGGTATACCCCCAGGACATGGTACATTGGTACTATATAGTTTCAATGAGTGCTACAGAGTGCTCAGTAGAGGGAGGGGTAGCTACTGAGCTACCAGCACTACATAGCCTACATAGCGCTACATAGCAACCCGTATTTTTTCAGATGTAGTACACGCTAGATTTTCAGTGTTACTCCCAATTTTTTGGATGTAATTCAATTTACCTGATAATTGTAATGTTGTGGAAAATATCTGAGGTAGTTATACCATTGTACAATACCACGGAGTTGCACTGGAAACATCTTGAAGTTACAGCTCTAAACACATTGAAACAGTCGACTTACAGCTCAGACTCAGACTCACATATATATATATATATATCATGCCTGGCACTACATGCATTCTTGGCATTCCTTCCAATGTGATGCCAAACACATGTCAGTCGATGCTCACTCTGAAGAGGTTGATGGAATATTGTGTGACTCCCCTATCAGAGTCTATCATTTCCCATATTGTGACACTTACCATATCTGGAGGTCACACACTTCGTCACCTCCAGGTAAGCATACTATTTAGTATATCGATATATCTATATTACATTTAATATGTATGCACTTTGTGCACCTCCAGCCTCAGCTTTCCCTGGCAAGGTATATTCATACCTTCTGCTGTCAGAGGTCATAAATACTATAGGAAGTTGTGGCCTGAATTTCAAGAGGGATGACTCAGAAGCAGAAGCAGAAGCAGCAAGCAACTTGAAGTTTTCTGGGTACCATGGGTAGTTTCATGGCTTTATCTGAGCGCTGGCCAAGCCTGTCGGTGTTGGTCCCGACACCCACATGCACATACAGTTGGCGTCATGCGAATAGGACATCACCGGTATGCAGTAATTGAACAAGGGATTCCAGCACAACAAATAAGCAGCCAATATATATGTACATCCAAACTCCCATCCCCTTGGTCCCAAATAAATACAAAAGGCGTTCATGAAAGTGAAGGAACTGAACCCGCCTCTACGCGTTTCATCCACTTCAATCTCTGCGAGGTCCGGCTTCGCAGTCGCTGAGATGCCCGCTCGATCTCCTCCGAGCTGGATATCCTCCGCAAATAGTCTTCCGTTTTCGAGACGAAAAAGAGCCGGTACGTCCTTACACATACTTTGATTTCTAGGGCGCCATGGGCAATAATTGGGGGTTGGCCACCATCTGAAGTAGGCGACAAATTTCTTCAAGTTGGTAGGTTAGTACTCGCATGCGACAAACAGCATGTAAGTTCACTCACTTTCGGAGGAAGGGTCTTCTAGCTTGAGAAAGGGGTACCCCACGAGTGTGTTCGTTCTGGGTGATGGTGGTGAGGTCGAGCAACAGGACATGCAAAAGTCGTACCGAAACAAAAGAGTCTATGTAAGCTTGCCAGCGTCCGGACAAGACTTCCGAGTCATCGAAGCTGGAGTCGTCTTTACCAATCAGTTGGACAGTTAAAGTTTTACAATCTGAAAGCTGTCGAACTTTTTAGTGTCTGAACACAAGCAAGGAAATGTCCAACTCACCCAATCCATGCGGAAAAGGTTCTCGTCCGGCCCCAACACCTTTTCAGCATTCCGTCTACTATTGATTTGATCCTGGGTAGTTGGAGAAGTCATGCTTCTCTCGCGCTTGAGTATTTCGAGCAGATCCTGGCTTCTGGCGTCTGTGATCACGGCTTGCACCTGTTGGTACCACTGTCAGCGGTGATCCAACATTTACCAACTTGAGACTTCACCTGTTTAATCAATGCGCCGATCAGTTTGTCAATTGTGAAGACTATGTAGGCATGCTGTGCAGGAGCATGAGCATCAGATTCAAGTTCACCCAAAAATTTGGCGTACCTTCGTCCCAAACATGTAGCGCATCTGATCCTCAAAAACCAGCTGGTCAACCTCATTATCAAACAACCGCTCGCATGAGTCTAAGAGCAGCTCATATAAGTGCTCATTTGTAGCACTATTACCATTAATGAGTGACGGAAGGCCTGGGTCGTTGGCAACCGGATTTGGTCGACTAGAATGCGATGGTTCTGATGCCAGGCGGGCAGCTATGCCTTTGAAAAGAGCCAGACGGGAGTACAGAATCTGTACCAACATGACCTCAATTGTGAGAGACATCGTTCGTAAAAGGTCAACGAAAGCATTACCTCAAGAAGGCGAAGAAGGGTGTAAAAGACAGTATTGCCGAAGAACATGTTCTTGCGGCATGTCCGCCTGCTAGGACCGGGGCCATCGGTCTGGGGCAGGGGCTCATGGCGGCTACTTTCGCCGCCATCGACATCCATTGCATCTGGCAATGCAGGTGAGGCCAACCTGGAGATGGAAGGGGATGCTTCTTGCCCTCGTGTCTTTCTGCTCGAGGACTTTGCCTGCTCACTCTTCAGCAGCTTCTTCCGCAGATCACCTCCTGATGAGGCTGCGCCTTTACGGTGACTTCGTCCTGTCCTGGAAGCGCTGGCTACGCTGGAAACCTCTGCATCATCTCCCGCGCTGGCCACATCATCACTGATATCACTGTTTGCAGTTTCCTGCACCATCACGAAAGCAGAATTGAACGAGACGGGGTCCAGAATGAAGAACAACGGAACGAATGACCTGAGGAAAGCTTCAATCCTCTTCCGTTCCGCAACGTTGATCTGAGCCTGGGTGCGATCCAAAAACGAGAACGTCAATTTCAGTGCATCCTGGAGAACTTGCATGTCGTCCATCACCAACTCCAACTGGTGTCTTGGCCGCGTCCTCGCGAACAAGGGGTCGATTAATGAGGCTCTCTGCGCCATCTGTTCCTCTCTTGCAGCTTCGATCTGGCTCACAAATGCCTTTGACGTGATGGCCTTCTTATCGGCAGTCTTGAACGTGATCCCCTGATGATCCAAGCTCTTCTGGAAATTCCTTGCATCAACCTCTCGCCAAACTTTATTCCACTCCCTCTGCGCTCGCTTCCACTCTTCCTCCTTCTGTTTCAATCGTGTCAAAACCACAGGTATGGCCAGCGCTGGGGAGTCTTGCATAGCCTGTACGACTTCCAACCCGGCATCGCGCCCATAAATCTTTTTGATCACCCTTTGGTGAATACTCTTGCCCGAGCCACCTAGGTTAGGCTTCAGCTTGAAGTTCCCACGCTCCTCCATGCTTAGTTGGGCGATCTTATTGTTGATAGGTTCAAGCATGGTAATCGTCCTTGCGATGGCTTCGATGTGGAAATCGTACTCGTGCCGCTCTTCTTCGCTACGATGGAGGGCTTCCTCGTAAACGTTCTTCTTCTGCACGAGGAAGCCCGAGTCTTCGCTCGACCAAGTCGGATGCGACACCCACTCGTCGTTCAAAACGGCTTTGCACATCTCATCTCGACCGGAGCAGGTCACGTTGATCTCCTACCAAACAAACAATAGACGTTACATCTGGGGGGGGTGAAAAGAAACAACATAGTACTCACGCTAGCAGGCAATTTTCTGTAACTCCCGTATTTCACATTCAAGTCAGCCACGGTGGGCCTATCTAATACGCTTCCCAGCGACGGCCGTGACCACCCGTGTTGTTGCTGTTGCTCCAAGACCCAACTCTCCCTCTCTTTTATTTCATCCCATCCCAGAATTTCTTTGAACTGGCTCATTAGCTCGCCGCTGCCCAGAAAATTCCAGCTATCCTTCAGAAGTTTCGCCGTGTCAATATAATTCTGAGTGAAGAGATTCACGAGCTTCAGGAATTCATTGTATGTGTCTCGGTTATCCAGAGCGCGCTTCACGCGGTCAAAGAAAAGGGTTTCGTCCTGTTGGGCAAATGCAGGTACGGCCTGAGTTGACCTGGATGGTTGGATAGGAGCAGGATGCATGGGTCGACGTGGTGACGAAGGTCCAGCTACATTTCGAGAGGTGTCGTTACCGTATTGTTGCTTTGTCTTCTTCAGCAACAAACAAATTAATCTTGATCGACCATCTCAAGATGTCAAGTGGAACCAAGGACTCACTTTGTTGTTCGACGCCACTTTCCCACTGTCCTTGTCTTTTTCTTTGTCTTTCTCGGCGGGTTTCCGCTTGCGCTTTTGCGGCAATGTAGATCCGACGCTGGTGAAATTCACAATACCGTTGGTGGATGACGACAAGGTTGGTTCCAATTTCCTCCTCGAGCTTCTACTTTCATTATTGGGTGTGTCCATCCTGCGTGCATCAAGCGAAATTGTAGGTAGGTAATCATCCGAGTCGTCAAAGATGTGTTGACTCTTTTCAGGCATAAATATACGGAAATCGGAACGCAAATCAGGTGCATCTTTGAAGAGTTGAGAGATCTGTGCCGAGACCTCCCTCTATATAGCTCCTGTGAGATTCATGACAACCTGATAACGGAAACGTACCTCGTCGATAGTGTCTGGTTTGTGATGGTAACGAGAGAGAATTTCCAAGAATTGTTTGTACGTTTCTGGATCGCAGCGTTGCTTGATTTTCTGCACATATTGCACTGCAGGTTCAATAGCTTGCCCGTCTATTGCATAAAAACTTGGATCTGGCGAAAGTGACGGCCGATGATGGTGTAAAAGGTTATCAGAGACTATTTAGAACCGGCAAGAAGAAGAAAAAAAAGTAAATCGTGAGTTAGATGCGGAAAGACCAGTAGACGAACCATTGGCATGGCCAAAAGCAGCTGAATCTTTCGAAAGTAGGGTTTCCGGAGAAACATGTGGTGAGGTCGACCATAAAATGGGTCCGTTGCCAGGCCCATTGTTCGTAGTTTGCATCATGGTACCCGTAGGAGTCGTGACAGTAATGAAATTAGCATCATGCGCGTCACTGGAGCATTCGATGCGATATCCGATGGGAAGAAACGTGTTGAATCCTTGTATCAATGATGCGCGGCCGTTGAACAGATATGACACGCGCTTGATGACGCCTGGAGTGTCGATTCTGCGGTGATAAAAAATAAGCAATCGAAGAGGAGAACATGACCATGCATCTTCTATGATAACTGGATATAAGACTTACAACTGGCTCTTGAAATCCTTCATGATGTCCAAAAAATGGTTGTATACATCCGGTTGGTCCTGGAACTGCACCTTGACAGCGTCGAGGTAACTCAACGCGTCGGTGACATTCAATGGCCGATCCAACGGGATATGGTTCTGAGGATCTATGTAGGCCACAGGGGGGAGTCGCTGGGATGCTCGTGATGGTCCTGAAGTTGACGCAGGCACAGATTCGAATCCTGGAGGGGTAGGCTGTAAGAGTACACCCAGAGAATCGGACCGTACCAAACCATTCCTGGGTGCGGCAGTGGAGATCCCTGGGACTTGCGACGGGCCTTGATCGACAGAAACACCATCCTCGACCGGTTTTGAAGGCGGCTCGGTTGGTTGAACTGGATGTATTATCGGCGTTTCAAAAATGGGCTTGGACATTGAGACAGTCGTTTCTGTTGTACGGGGTGCATCAGTTTCTGCGTCCATTTTGCTGTCGTCCATAGTGGTACTACTATGTAGTAGCTTGAGATCAAGTTAGCGCTCAGGCCAGGCTACGTATTGGCACGTGTCTCTACTTTAAGTTTGCGGTACTAGTGCTCCCGACCGTACTGGCAGCAATGACGGGACCAAATCGCTATTCCGGAATTCCGAAGTCTCTTGTCTGCATCCCATATGCCAGGCAAACGACTTGGATGTAACGTACAAACGGAACCGAAAGTAAATGTTTACGTCTAATCCACTTATTATGGTCGCGGTTCTGAGAAGTTGTGTCAGAACGGTCATTGGAAAAATGGGTGTTGTCTAGGAGAGGACGATCAGTGAAATTTGAAGCGATCCTAGTCGGTTGCACCTCAGGCTGCACAGTGAATGTCAACAGTAGTTATCACTGGCAAGTGAACCTACCCAAGACCCATGACGCTCAGCAAAGGTTCATAATCAAAATTCAGGCATTTGACAATGACATGAAAGGTCGCCGAAGGTGATGAAGATGACTACAAAACCGTGACATGGCGGCTCCGTGGTCAGTTTCGGCCCTGGAGCGACGAGGGACGCCCGAGTCGTTGGCATATCTGCTTCAGCCTCCAGCCAGGACTGAAGTGGCCTTCCTGACTTGTAAAGACGAATGTTCCCCTCCCCCACGGCCGCCGATATCGCGTCCACGGATAATTTCAAGAAGACCACATTCGCCCGAGGAGGAAATATACATGTATATACATCCTATAAGACAACAAAATAAAAGTAGTGGTGCCAAAAATACATTTCAAATAAATCCCCACATTTTTATAGTCTACAGTTCTCAAAACGGCCGCACAGGAGGATGTGAAAAGGGGTGTCCGCTAGTAGACGCGAACAAGGATGACCGCGCAAGGGGCACAGAAGCCGCTCCCGCGGGTGTGGGTGGTTTGAATTGGAAAATTTCGGCCGAAGTGAGTTCGCGGCCAGACTGAAGGAAGGCAAGACGAAGTTCCTGAAAAGAAATCAAGCCACCGTACAGAGAACAAAGACAAACGTGTTTTCCGATTCAGACTGGTGAGCAACGAATTCGAGAATTGTCATACCTCAACGCTATGCTGTGAGTATGGGCTGGCAGCAGATAAGCTTCGTATGTCTTCGGCAAGGTTTGGCAAAGTGGGTGATGTTGTAAGAGGTCCCCCAACGGAATGAATTTGTGCAGGGAGCGCTGAGGCTGCTGGCTGGTCAAGCGGAAGGGAGGTAGGAGGATAGATGCAGCCTTTCGCATAGGCATGACAACGGAGTTCCTGTTGGTTGAACAAATAACTATATAGAAAAAGCAGAGCACGAAATAGTAGATTGCCACACCTCGTGACTGAAATTGACAAACTCAGGCTGTGAAGCGAGACTTTGATACAACTCAATCGCCCCGCCACCTGCAACTCTTGTTGCCCGAGAGACCTGGACGGTCGGAAGATTCCCTACATCAAGGATGCTTTGTGCTTTACCGCCGCCACTACGAGTTCCGTTAGGGCCATCAGGACCGAGAACAGCACTATTAGTGCTATTGGTGAGAGCGCTAGGCCCCACCTCAACGTGCGGTTGAAAGAGAGGCGGTAGTCCTAATTCGATGCGTTCGCGGTCACCTGCTGGTAAGGGTGAACAGGGAAGTGGCGGTTTTCCAGTAGCAATGTAGGCTTTTAGGTAGTCGGCGATTCGCACCTCCTTTCCAACTGGTTAAGGACATGAAAACAATTGAACGAATGAAACTCAGGCACCTCGAAACTTTGCTCATTAGGCTCCAGCGCGACTGCCACGCTCATGAATAGCAATCGCTCTCCTAGATCGGACTTGTCTAGGTTGTCAATTGGCATGGAAAGAGCGAAAGGAAACCGCGTTTTGACTTGAGTTCGCCTTTCGTATGCCAAGTGATCATGAAGTAGTACTATAGTACAGCGCCAAAGTCACGGTCGTCGGAGAACGTGCAGATTCAAGTCCAGACTTGTTGACAGCTTCAATGACACTCATGGTCTAAGGGACGATGGATTATTTAATGAGTTAAATACATGGTTATGGCGTGTCCATTCCACCTGGAAGTCTGACCGGACATCAAGTCAAAGCGCAGGAATAATAATGGAAGTCAATAAATGCCTGGACCTCTCGAATGGTTGGCCTATTAGGTGGATTCTTGACCCAGCATCGGTTTATGAACTTCCAGAGATCATCCGTCACCCACGACTCCAACGGACGCCGAGGGTATACGCCTTTGTCCAGCTGTAGGAGTATGACAGCATCGTTGTGTAAGTAGTGATATGGAACCTTGTTGGACAGCGTCTACAAATATCGGTGCACTGAATACATTGAACGACGTGACATCGCGGCGAACCTACACACCTGGAGTGTTACGCTGCCGAATGAATAAACATCGCTATGCGTGCTGACAGCGAGAACAGAGGCCGCTTCATTAATGTCGTAGATTTCGCGAGCAGCCCACCTGACTGCCCCTCGAATTGAAGATGTGAAGTAGGAGGTTCCCTGGAACTCGGCTATGATAGTGCTCAGCCCAAAGTCACTCAACATCGCTTGACCTTTATCACTGATGAGCACATTTGACTGGTTTGGACGCCGGGTTAGATTCGGAGGGGGGATGAGTGCTGAAGAATTTTGGCAAACGTACCCCAGTCAAATCACCATGGATGACGTCGAACGAATGTACTGTCATAGTCAGTGAGCACGGAAGAACACCATATTGCTGTGAAATTTGCGCACGATACGATAGCCCTGCTGCAACTTCACGGAGCTATCGTGTCGTGCGGTTAAATACACACGCGGCGTATACAAGGTTACGAAAGGACGCACAATACGGAACCGATCGACCAGCCGAAGAGTGTTCCCCTTGTTCTCCAGATAACTGTTCAGCGTTCCATTTTCCATCCATGGACAGACCATTGAAGTGTAAGGTCCGAAGTTTGAAGTTACACCAAACAAGGGAACAACATTTTCATGGTGCAATCTCTGCCACACTCGAAGTTCCCGACGCAATTTCTGAAAGCATGATCGTGAGCTTCCGGGTATTCTGACAACCACTTCCATTTACCTTGTTTAACCTTTTCATTCCTTGTTCATTTTCTGATTGTGACCGAAGTACCTTGATGGCCACCTTGAAAGTGATTTAGCGTACAGTCACAAAGTGAACCCACATCAAATATAAAAACCTTGCAGATACCAGACTCCGCATGCCAATGGCCTGTCCAGACATCGGCAAAACCGCCATGAGCCGATGCGTAGTTGTTGAGCCGTGTGATGCGTTCGGTAAGATCAAGTAGTCCAGAGATCGTTTTCTTATTGTCAGCGTCGACCACAGCAACTGCTGCAGGTTTCTGGGTAGAATGCAAGGCAAATGATTTTCAGAATTTCTTTCGCATTATCGACATTGTAAAGGAGTCCCAACCTTGCGACTTGGAGCAACGACAGGAATTACACTCGGGTTCGTTATCATAACCATGTTTGTACCCGGATCTGTCCCTGGGCGGTTCCGGCCAGTATTCGAAATAGGTTGGATTGGACCTGATGACGGCGGACCTGATGACAGCGGGGCAGGAGATTGTGGACAGAGTATTGGGATGAGCGGTTTCAGTGACGTTAATGAACTGGCCGAAGCTGGGCGCGGCTCATCAAAGACCGCAAACCTTCCCCATTCTGTCGTTCTTGAGCGTACATACGACTCCGGGTCGCTGGATGGAATATGACCGCTAATACGCCGGCGCATGCGATGGGCATCGATAGCCCTGTCCTTTCCAAATAATGGATTAGGGACGAAAGTACGCACGACCTTAATATCTGGGTCATGAAGTCGTGTAAGCATCCCGTAAACACTCGAATGAAGATAATACGGACCGGAAGGTATTTTCTCAGATTCTCCCCGAGGTTCTGAGATGAGCTTCTGGGAGAGCTCAGAAAATTGAGTTTGTCGTGGATAAAGAACCTGCTCGCCATCAGTCTCTTCTATTGGTGCCTGGCGAAGAACCTTGGACAGGACGCCTTTGGCATCCGCAATCTTTCGCTTGACAGAGGATTAGCCACTAGAATGTTAGAAAAGTCTGGCACTACCTTATGAAGCCCATCCAGATAATCCTGAGGGATGATCTGTGATACTGCGGCCCCGGCTGGGAGTTGGAGTTCCCCACCCTTTCCTCCAACATATCCGTCGGGTTGCGTTGACCGAGCAGAGAGCTCGGCTTTCGCTACACTTGGCTCATTAGGTTGCATTCCAGGTGGGGGGACGGCGGCGAATTCTGGTAATTGCATACCTGACATTAAGGAAGGGTACGTTCCCCACTATCAGCGCCTTCACCACGGCTTAACCTCGTGTTGCATGAATCCTCGTGAGTATTCAGGTTGGTATTGGAATAGGAAAGCAATGAGGACATGGTGCGGGTGAGGCGTGTACCACCTTACGCCCGGGTCCGGTTTTCAAGTTCGCCGAGCGCAGCCTTGAACATTACGTTTGCCAGAGCCCTAGACCAAGAGTCTCCATGACTGGAATGGCAAGTCATCTCAGCCGTTTAAACAATATTATAAGAGGCCGCCCTTTTGATCCGAGCATCAAAGATGTCGGTACATGTAGACTCGGTACGGGCGACCTTCGATTCGGTAACATCGATAACGTCTTTATCGTGATATGGCTCCGTTCACCCCTCTCTACATCGGTGGTCAGTTGCGACCTTCGAGCGACAACGAGACGTATGAAGTTCGCAACCTCCTTTCAAACCAAGTAGTCGGCATATCTGCCTCAGCTTCCAGCCAGGACTGCAAGGACGCTGTTGAGGCGGCCGCAAATGCCTTCATGACCTGGGAACACACAAGTCTCTCTGAGAAACGCGATATCTTCATCAAGGCTGCCGATATCGCGTCTACAGACAGTTTCAAGAATAAAGTCTCAGAATTTTCAGCTGAGGAGACTGCCGCAGTCTCGTTTTGGAGGGCCAGCGACGTCGTTGGTGCAGTCAATTATTTGCGAATGGCAGCTGGCACCATAAACGAATTGAGGGGAGAGACTTGGCCTTCCACAACAGTCCCGGGGGCGCAAGTACTCGTGCAGCCAAGGGCGATGGGCGTGATGTACGTCGTCCGCTCACTAGTCCTGTAGCCATATTCGCTCATTTGTGTTAGATTTGCCATAGCTCCATGGAACGCACCGTTTACTCTAGCGATTCGTTCCATTGCCATTCCGCTCATGTGCGGAAACACTGTCGTTCTGAAGTCTTCTGAATACAGCCCAAGAACTCAGGCTCTAGTTGCTGAGCTATTTCAAGAAGTTAGGCTAACTTACATTCCCTTCATGAACGAGCTAATGTTTTGGATTAGGCTGGCCTGCCAAGCGGTGTCCTCAATCTTATATCTACATCCAGGGAGGCCTCTCCAGACAGGACTGCGGAGATCATTTCCCATCCGCTGGTTCGGAAGATCAATGTGCGGTGTTCAACGGTCTACCCTGCCCTATTTGACTCAGTGACGCGTCATAGTTTACCGGTAGCGACCGTATCGGGAGTATCATAGCAGGCGTAGCAGCAAAATATCTAAAGCCATGTGTTTTAGAATTAGGGGGCAAGGCGCCCGTTATTGTAAGTAACGTCACACCTACGCACTTTCTCAGGTTCTTATTGATAACTTGGACGTGCACAGGTACTAGACGATGCCAACCTCAACGAAGCTGCACGGGCCATCACATTTGCCGCAATGACAAATTCCGGACAAGTCTGCATGTCAACAGAACGTGTCATCGTGCAGCGAGGCGTATCTCAAGCGCTTATCTCGGCTGTCTCTGCTCTTGCTCGGGGGCTCAAAGCTGGAGATGCAACAGACCCTACTGTGAAGTTGTCTCCTTTGTTTTCCGAAGCGTCGGCTGCAAATGTGCTAGATATGATTCGTGAGGCGAAAAAAGCTGGTGCAGATCTTGTTTTGGGAAATCTCGAGAGGGAAGGATCTGTGGTACAGCCACATCTACTGACCGGTGTAAAGCCCGGTATGAGGATCTGGGATAGAGAAAGCTTTGGACCAGGCAAGCCAAGCGGTGTGTGGTACCTGCATTGATTTGACCTCGTGGTCTTTGGCAGTGCTCGGGTTCGCAGTCGTGGACACTATCGACGAAGCTGTGGAATTGGCCAATGCAACGAGTTACTCTCTGTCTGCTTCTTTGTGGACTACAAACGTTCACAGGGCCATGGAGGTTGCACCTCGCATTCGTGCAGGTCAGTCCTCATTCTCACCACTTATCGGACTTGTTCACTCGTGTTTATCAAGGGTCTACTGTCGTAAATGGGTCGACCTTCCATACAGAGCTCTTGCTGAGCATCATGGGTCTCGGGTAAGTTCATTTGATTACTATCGACGTGCGTAAGGACTAACAGTGTATGTGCAGGGGTGCAACTGGCTACGGTCGCTTCGATGTCGCAAATTTTACGGACAAGCGGCTGATCGTCTTCTATCCGGAGAATGCTAGAAAATACCCACTTTTCCAGTGAGAGTTTTCTGGTACCCAAGTAGGTTTGGTTCCGAAATGTAAAAGTTGTTTTTTTTGTTGGGTTTGTAAACTCCGTTAGGCTACCATGAATCTTTGAAGCGAACCAGAGGCTTGAGCAGAATTTTTTTTTTTGGTTCTGTACAAAAAAAGTGGACACACCCGGGTTCGAACTGGGGACCGCCCGCAAGCTCTATAAATGCTAAGCGGGCGTGATAACCAACTACACCATGTGCCCGATAAAAATGCTAGCTATAAGCTGGATATCACTGCCGCCCAACGGACCGCACAACAAGCCAACAAATTAGTTTTGCCACTTGATACGCATGACTTTCCTCCCAACTCCCACTTTCCTCTCCCAAATCGTCTCGACCTTCACCCTCTCATGTCCCAGTTTCTCAACGGCCTGCACAAAGTCAGGGATACCACCGCCAACACCAAAGTATAATACCTTCGCGGCTACCAGGCATAAGTATTGAGGTGTACCGGCGGACAAGAGGGGAGCGGGAGTTAAAGATAGCTGCGACGAGGTCAGTTCATCCAAGGGTATTTCAGGCCTTTCCCTGCCACACCCACAAGCCCCCTCCATAAGCCCGATCAAGGCATCAAGGCTTTGGGTCCTGTATATCGTTTCCGAGCTCAATACGACGTCATACTTGCCTCCCGTACGTTTTAGATCGAATGTGTCCCATGAGCCGGCGAATAATCGAAGGGAGAGGCCGTGGGTGCGAAGAGAATCAAGGAAGGCGGCTTTTAGTGCAGGGGATAGCGCGAGATTGCCAGGGGAAGAAGGGTCAAAAGGACCAGCGAAGTCGGAGCTTTCGAGGGTGCGGTATGATTCGGACGAAGGGGATATGTCTGGGTATAAAAGGCTTACTAAGACATATACGACGAAAGGGTAAACAACGTACACCAAGCGAGGATGATGTTCGGCACAGTTACGAGTTCAAGGACAGATTTATTGTAGTCCTGTAAGTGAATTTGCGTTTCCGCCCCAACACCCGTCTTGAAAGGGGGACCTGATCCAAATACTTGATGAAGCAGGTATAAGGAAGGAACGGCTGTACCACATCCGATCTGCATAATATTCAGGGTCCACTTTGGGCTGTTCAAGATACAATGATTGCACCTCTAGCACCCTTTTGCCCCTGACATCCATGACATTCTTAAGGCTGTCTAAACAATCCACAAGGTCAAGACTGCATTCCCAAGTTTTCAGTCCGCCCTCGTATAGTCCCGGCAAAAGATCGGATGGCGCATCCAGAAATCCAAGTGCCGATGAAGACTGTGCGTCCCTCTTTTCTTTATCGTCCATCCTTGAGTCATCGACCTCGTCGCTCTCCAAAATTAGTTGAAATCGTGCATCGAAGAGGTCACGTCGGGCGAGGGTTACGTGCGCACCGGATGAAAGTGAGATTGATAACGGAGAGTACGAGATCAAAGGTGGAAGAGCGTCTAGCTAAATCTTTCACACAAAACGTCAAACGAAAGGTTTGTTAGTTATTGTGATGGTGGAGGAATGAGCTGAGCCAGACCAATTGAGTCAGCAAAATTTCCGAGAAAGGCTCTGGAATGTGTTGGTCGACATCGGTTTGCTCGCGTCGAGCGTCCGTTAGATGAGCGGGTTCTGTACGTTCGTCGACACCTTTGTCTTCTTCCTCAACGTCAAAGTCGAATTTGAACACTGGCATGCGGACACGGGAGAGCCCAGTAGTAAATAGTCACGTGCATGGAGCGCGTCCCTTTTGTCTTTCTCTGGTTGTCTGCCAAGTCTTGTGATAAGACGGCTGTTGTTACAATAACTGTATTGATACCCCTTCCCCCCTCATAACCCGCCAATTTTGCAATACCTGACCCATGCATATCGACAATATCTTCAGGCTGTCGTTTCTAGCGATCGCTGCACTCAGCAGCACTCCAACAGTCTTTGGATGGGGAGCAGCAGGTCAGCTTTCAGAAACCAAATTTTCATGTGCATCGTTTTATTTCTTTCCAGGACATGAAATCGTAGCAACGATAGCCCAAATTCATCTCCACCCAAGCGTCCTCCCCAGCATCTGCACAATTCTCAACTTCACTTCCACAGATCCAAATGCCCCACTTTGCCACTTGGCACCAATCGCAACCTGGGCTGACCGCGTCCGCTATAAGATGCGGTGGTCCGCAGCCTTACACTACATCGGTGCGCTCGGCGATTATCCCCCCGAGACTTGTCTATTTCCTGGAAGTCGTGGGTGGGCTGGTCGGAAAGATGTGAATGTCCTCGGCGCAATAAGAAACGTTACAGGAATACTAGAAGATTGGGTCGGTATGGAACGAGATCATGGGGTTAGCGAGGACGATGGAAGAGCAAATGAGGCTCTCAAATTTTTAGTACATTTCTTGGGAGACATGCATATGCCAGTATGATTTTTTCTCGATAACATCATTTCACTTGAGCTGACCAAGCCTCGTCTCCAGCTGCATTTGACCGGCAGAGATCGCGGCGGGAATTCGGACAAGGTCCTATTCGACGGACGAGTCACCAGTATGTCGTCCAAGTCCTCCATAACACCTATTTGTCGATATAATCCACCTTAGACCTGCATTCCCTCTGGGATAGCCTTCTCATCGCCAAAGGCCTCCGAACTGTTCCTGGAAATTACAGTCAACCCCTCCCCTCACATCAAATTGAGCACGCCCTTAGAGGCACAATCTATGATTCGTACGTCCGCCGCATCATGTGGCAGGGCGTCCTAGGGGATTGGCGGGATGAAATTCCCGGATGGCTCGCTTGTCCCACATCCGCCCGAGCCATGCCCACACAGAAATGGCAACATGTGTTTTCATTGTGGGGAATACTAACCGGAAGAGAGTCTGAACGGGATGCCGACGATGATGTGCTTTGCCCATACGCCTGGGCCGAACCTATTCACAAACTCAATTGTGATCTTGTCTGGCCTGAAGCCCTGGACGAGCCGCCTTATAAGCATACGCATTTATTCCCTTCCCCTTCCTCTCACGACCATCATCATACCTCCGCCGACACAGAACTAGCGCAATTCGATTCTTCAGGGACTTATATGGGGGGTCCTAAAGGCGGTCCGTACCTTGAGCTGGACACGCCCGAGTATTGGGGGGCTATTAGCGAGCGGTGGGTTGTAGAGAAATTGCTAGCCATGGCGGGGATCAGGCTTGCGGGGGTTTTGAATTGGTTGTTTGCAGAGGATGGGGGGTCAGGCTTGAGAGTCTGAGAGTTTTCAAGAAGCTGGTGGATGAGTGTATGTGTTCTATAGTTATTTTGGTTGTACATTCACGAGCTTTTATACATGCAAGCTTGTGTGCAATAATGGTTACGAGTCCCTGTCTCCCTGACAGAACGTCAACATCTATGATGTGAATCACTTAGTCACCGCCCTAATCCTAACCCTAAACCTCCCAAAAAGCGACGAAGAAAAAAAAAGTAGTAGCAAAATAGACTAAACGAAAATATATTGTGAGTACAGGCACAGGCCCTGACGTGTAGTGTTCGGGGGATTAGCTAGCCTTGTGAGATTGACGGCTGATTTGCGTCAGCCTGGGTGAGGTCTCTATTTGACTGAACGCTAATTTGCGCAGGGGTCTGGGGGCGCAGCCCCCAGGAGCTCCTGGTAAATTAGCGCTAATTAGCTCTAATTTACAAGCTAATTAACGCAAATTAGCCCTATGGGCATGACAATTCGACTACCACTTCCCCCAGTCTGGTGTTGTCAACTCTTTAGACAGCTGTGTCACAGGGCGATTGTGAGCCCGGCTCGGACCCACTCGTCCTGCCACCACCGGAGTTTTGGCCAAAATATCCAACAGATACAGCACCACAATGTCAATGTGCTTGGCCACATTGAATTCGTGATGTTTGATGTTAGAGATTGGGAGGTGGGCCATCAAGCCAGGTAAGTCCATCGTTCACATCTCCAGAATCTGATTCAGAAGCAGAGTCTGCATCATCTGCACAACCTGACACTGGGCATTCCTTTCTGCTTGGGGTGTCCATATCGGGTCCATAGATTGTTGCATTCATATCTCGCCACTTCACCACAGGCTTTGGCTTGGTCTTTTTTTGTGTAATTTATGAATTTGTGAGTGATGAGTGAACTAATGTAACATACCTGAAAATTTGCGCGGTGGAATCCACAAATTCTAACATGGTCCCAAACTGTCCTAACGCTCTGCATACTGCGTTTTGCAGTGTTAATGTTTGTAACAACTGATGCGGTCCATTCATCGACCATCGAAACAGCACAGACAGAATAAATCTTGAAGTTGTATATTGAATGTAGCGGGAGAGGAAGAGTGTCGGGGAGTTGCAGGAGGTAGCTGCGTAGGGTAGCAAGCTGGGCATCACTCTGGCTCCAGGAATTTGAAAAAGACACATGTGGCTGTGCATGCCTAGTGCGCTCCCTGCGCTGCCCGGTGCGATACTCATACTTAATACTTAGTGCCCATAGCTACCTAGTATGATTACAGAAAAGGTACATGACGCACGCGCACTTGGGGAGTACATTTTGTACATATCCGTATGTGTTCAAACAAAATTCTGAGCTAATTTACCCTATTTGACATGGGCTTTGGGGCCTATTGTGAACTTGACGCTAATTTACAAGGGCTAATTAGCTGTCAGCTAATTAACCCGAGCTATTTCCCCGAGCACTACTGACGTGTTGCACTGCTGAGCAGTCTCATAATGGGACAAAAAGCAGCTGCAGCACATGCGGTCAAGAAGTATCTTCACGATAACTGTGATTACACTTTTGACACCCTCAAAGAGAATCTACCAAAAGCACTTGGCTCTGTGCACATTGTGAGAGTTCGCGCAGGTGATTTGGTACCACTATAAGATGTTACTCTCAGCTATAAATGTGTATATGTTCTGCTATATTGATATTTGCCTATAAGATGTTACTCTACAGGTAAAGTAAGTACGGTGCGAATGAAAGATGGAAAGGTATCATACCTCAGCTATAAACATGTATGCGTTCCGCTGAGGTATCGGTACAAATGCGCTAATGTTTTATACTACAAAGGGTAAAGGCATGAGCCAAGTGAAAAGGATAAACATTACACGTATCTAAGCAGATAAAGAAAAGATTAAATATATGAAGTCATGGAGTAGTTACAGCGTCTGCGGGGAATGTTGCGGGGGCGATTGTGTCATGACATGACTTTTACCCCTATCTAGTTTCCTTTTCCGAACATTCTTTTGTCCTATTTCGGACATTTACACAACCTTTAAACAATTGCAACATGAACATTCCCACCAATTCTTTTATTATATCTTCTTTGATCACAAGGCACAACAACTGCATTCCGCTCCGGACTCGGCCTGCCACAT
>QLPF01000670.1:0-24619 GCA_003314045.1 Hygrophorus pudorinus
ACAAATTTATTGTCAGTACGATTCCCCCCACCGCCGCGACGGACTCGACGTGCCCTCACCGCCACCGCCACCGCCACCGCCCTCACGGTGACGCCTAGGCCACCCCGAATCTAACGCCTTCCTCGGCGCCTCGTCCTCCCTCCCCCTCCCCCTTCCTCTTCCCCTTCCCCTCCCCCGCGGCCATCCACGATCTCCCCTCTCCCCTCTCTCCCCTCCTCTCTCATATCCAGTCCCTGGCCCTGATCTGGAGTACTCATGGCGCTCATACGACGCTGCATACGAACTCTGGGGCTGCTGGGGGTTCGGGTTCGGTGGGTACGGGATCTGGTAGCCCGGAGTGACGGCCGGGTTCTGCCAGGCCTGCTGCTGCGGGTTCGCCCCTATTGGTGGCCGGGGCGGGGTCGCAGTTGTCGCATGGTTCTGCGGGAGGGGGATGGGCGCGGCCGAGGTGAGGGTTTGTATCATGATTTGGATCTGCTCGGGCGTGAGTGAAGCGACTTCGGCTGCTAAAGTCGCTGGAGTTATTGGTGCCAATCCCGCGGTGGCGGTCGCGGGGAGGCGAGCGGGTGCTGTGGGGATTGGTGGGTTGAAAGTGGCCGGGAGGTTGGGGATGGTTGGGGTGACGCTGGAAGCGGGCACCGGGCCTGGAGGTGGTGTGGGCGGTGCGAGTTTGCCTTTGTTGAGGACCCAAATGCCGATGAGGTAGTTTGTGAGGCGGGTCTTAGGGAGACGCAGGTCGTCGAGGAGCTCCATGTAGTCTGGGACCGGGTTGCTCGAGAGGAGAGGGATAATGTAAAGCTCGCGGCCCGGATGGTGCTCCTTTGGTCGATTGCCCCATGGGAATACGAGCCCGTGACGACTGCACAAACATACATGGAAACTCATTAGATGACAGTGTATCTCAATAGAAGAAAGAAACCCACCCCTTCGCAATCAAAAAGTCCGTCAAGATATTAAACCCAGTACGACTCGCCTCGGAACCAGGCGAGAACGCGACCCCGATAAGCTCCTTCGTCGAGTTCATGCGCATCTGCAGCAAAAACTGGGACGACTTGTCCACCGGGACGCGCCCGTCGATGCGCAGCAGCTCCGATGGGAAGAGGGTCTTCCATAGCAAGGACTCAGTCCCTAGGACGCGGCCGCCCATCTGCCGCGCTACGACACGCGTCTCTTGCGGGATGGTCGAGTCGAGAGGCATGTTAATCTAAGCGCACAATGCGATCAGTGTTCGTTCTTCAAACTAAGGGATGGTACGTACCATGCCTGTCCAAACTGGCGAGATGTTGTTAAAGGCTGCCTGCAGGGCCTCCGGACTATTATCCACCCCTGCTCCCTCACCACCCTGGTCCTTCTCTTCCAAGAACATGTCGAAATCTTGGTCGTCAGCAGCCTCACCCAGAATCTCGGGATCCACGAAACTGTGCTTATCCGCAACGGGCGGCGGCGGCGCAGCAACAGCGACATCTAGTTTCGGCTTTGTCACTGGCGCTGACCAGAGGGAGTTCAGATCGAACGAAGAACGGTTGGGCGTTTCGGATTTCGCAGCAAAGGGAGATATGCCAGTCGTCGATATGGGCGAAGCCGGTGCTGGAACCGGAGCCGGAGCCACAGCTGGAGTGGACAGCACAACTGGTGGAGGGTCTGGGAGGGCAGGAGGAACCACCTCTGCTGCAGGCCCAGGCCCGTCGTGTACGGAAGGCTCTTCGTCGATGTTGATCAGGTCTGTGAGGTTCAGTTCGGGCTCAGTCATTGGGAAGTCGGGTGCGAAAGGTCTGGGGTCTGTGACGTGTGCGGGTAAGGGGGGTGGGGCACCCCAGGTTGGAGTCTGTGGTACGATAGGGGATTCAGGAAGTGGTCCCGGGGATGCTTGTTGGGCTTGGGCGGCCCTGAGGCGAGCCATGCGTTCTCGTTCGCGCCTTTCTTCCTCCTCCTGCTCGCGCTCATCTCGCAAGCCCTGGACCTCTCCATTGACGTCCTCAATGTCCTGCAGGCCCTTGTGGGTGATCTTTGCGCGGGGGACCTTTGTCTTCTGGAGGATAGAGTGTTCGAGGGCTTCTTTCTCGGCGATCTTGATGGACTGCTTTGTCTCCTCATTGGCGAGGTCCGTGGAGGACATGAGGGAGATCTCTTTAGGAGTGATATGCGATGATGCGATTCGTTTATGTAGGACGACGCGGTCTGGCTTGCTCAAGTTGAATTGAAGCATCCTAAAGCGTTCCCTACAAGAAATAGTCAGTACACAGGGCTTGTTACGGGAAGTTGCTCACGCACTTGTACTTTCCGCCAGCTGAGGATTTGCCCAGCTTATCGGGTTCAGAGTATATATCGTACACACACTGCTCGAGCTCAGTAGCAAACTTGCTAGCCTCGTCTTTCAACCATGCCCTATCCTCGTCCGTGAGATCGTCTTGCTTTTTCTCAACGGGACCCTCATCACCACGGACATGCGGGTACTTTGTGAAAATGACGTCAAAGACTTCCTGCAGTTTCCCGAGGCAATACCTTCTGGCGGGATCATCCGCGGCAGCACCCGTACCGGAGTCGGCAGACTGTTTTCTCCGTTTTGGTGGAGGCGGGGGCTGTGCGTGTGTTGTGAGTTGTCTGCGTTTGAGATGGCCGCTAGGACCGGGGGAGGTGGAACGTTTTGCGGAAGTGGCGGTGATTTTTGAGGAGTGGCGGCGGGTTTGTTTCACATGGGAGTGGGAGGATGAGGAAGATTCTGAAGAGATGGAGAGACGACGAGTGCGGCGCTTTGCGGTGGGTGTAGTAGAGTCAGAATGGAGATGGGAGAGAGGCGGTAGAGGGGCGTACCTTTCCAAATTTTCCTTTTGGTTTCTCCTTTTCTGCAATGTACTCGTCCTGACTGCTTTGGTCGTCTTCTGATTCGGATGGGGGGACCGGTGGGGTTTGAGGAGGGTCTGTGGATCGGTCAACAGCATCCGGTCCTTCCCATTCCACTGTGAGATAAGAAGAATATGTCAGGGTGATTGGGTTGAGTGATGTTTGACATATGACCTCAGGTTGTCTGATTGCGGGCAAGCAAATAATGGCATGCGAAGCAAGCAGACGACGAGGAGATACAGGAGTAGACTACGGGTAACGACGATGTAATAACGACGAGTGGCTCACTAGACTTACTGACTGTTCGACGACCAGATTTTGAGGAGCAAGGGGGGCATACGTAGAGATCTGGATGAGAGAGCGAGAGCGTCAGGACAGGTTTACAAGGACAAAAAGTGAAACGGACTGATATCTTCCGCATCTCGTTCCGAGAGATTTACACATTTAAAGTGATACCTGTTGACAAGTGTGAATTAGATTTATATTTCAAGGATGACAGGGTGAATTCTCACCAATCCTTGCATATAGAACAGTGTACCATTGGAGTGCCATCGTCTGATTTGTTGCAAAGGCAGTAAAGTTTACCATTGGCACTTTTTCTCCGGGTCCGGGTCATGGTTTCTGGTGAAACTGGAAATAAAACTCCGAAGTCAATGACCACCACCCACTGGTATGCCCACGCTAGATTCAAATTCATTATCTTTTCAAAGGTTTCGTTCTTCACTTGAACGAACTATTCGAAATGTTCGTTCAAAAGACGACAATCCAAACCAGAAATCTTCAAAAATCATCAGAAGAATCGACTCAAAACTCGACTTTCATAAAGATTCTGTAAAGTTACCACCACCACCACAATTCACTACTCCTTCGTTACGACAAGCTTCAATATCTTCACCGACTTTACCAAATAACAGACACAATAACCGTATCAAACAACCCCCTCCTTCTCCAAGTTCTCGCGTTGTCTCTCGCGGTCTCTCTCCTCCCCCACGACGTCCATCTCTCGACGTTCAACGTGCAGGCTCACGATCCCCTTCAAACTCTTCTCGAACCGCTTCTCCTTCTCCACGACCACCCCAACGAACATCGTCTCTACTATCCCCTCCAAACCCAGAGCAACGCGAAATAATCCGTACCGCAACTTCCCTCCTCTGTAAGGAGTTGGTAAAGCCTTCTTCACATCTAGCTCGCTCAAAGTCAGCGCAAACAGAATGGGAGGATGTCGAGTTGCGTATCCGGTCCTTGGCGAGGCTCGAACGCATCTGGGGCAAGAGCGGTGGCGGCAGCTCTTCCCAGTTGAATTCCGTAGCAGGTCTCTCCTCAACCGGATTAAGCGCCGGCGGCGAAGAGAGGGAAAGGCGTCTCTTCTGCGAGGCCTTGAGGGACGGATATGTATTATGCTAGTGCGTGTACTTTTTCTTTTCTTTTTCGCTTCAATCTCCACAACTCACTCGTCTATAGCCTCATGAACAAACTACGCTCCAGTTCCGTACTTCGTCCTGATCCCAGGGAAGACGGCTTCACACGCACGTCCAACATTACCAAATTCCTCGCCGCCTGTGCCTCCTACGGATTGTCTTCCCACGATCTTTTTCAGCGAGACGACCTCATCGAGTACACCGGCGAATCCCTCGCACGCGTAGCACGCACTATCATCACCCTCATCAAGTTCGTGGACTCTCCAACGGTCGACCGGACCATCTCCGGTCAGGGCAGAAGTCCTTATGGCCATAACACTTCTTCACGTGCGGCCGCGGCTTCGACCCCTAATCTCAACTCGTCCTCCTCTCCTACGCGCAAACGCCGGAGTCCCCCTTCTGGTCTGCCCACCGTACGCTCTCACAGCCCGGTTGAGAGGAAATGCAGCGACCCTATACCAATGCCTCCTCCAAGGTCACCACTCCGTGCTCTGTCTCCCCGGCGTGTCGACGACGACCTTTTCACAACTCCATCTACCATCAGAACCTCCGTCGCCGATTCCACACGTTCCTCGATAGGAGGAACCTCTGTCGCCGATCCGCGTCAATCGACGGCGTCTACTGCTCCCACGGACACGACGGCGTGCTCGAGCTTGTTCGAAGTCCGGAGGAACAAGAGTAACCACACCAAATACGGGACGATCCGGACAGTCACAACAGAGGCCACGTCCGAATCCCCATCGTTCACTCGGACAGAGGGAAGCTCAGTTGCTGCGTCCCTAATGGAGGACATCACACGCAAGCATAGCGACTCTAATGCCAAGTTTCCTAGAGACCGCCGCGGCAGCGAGACGCCTGTTGTCGACTTGTCCAGGGTCGCAGAGGAACCAGACGAAAGCGGGTCCAGTGGAAGGGGAGGACGCCAGCGTGAGACAGACAAGGTAGAAGCAAAGGAGAAAGCACCTGCTATTCGGCTTGGCAAAGGTAAATGGCCGGACGACTTTATCGATGCCGTACAAGCTCGCAGTCAAACTCGGCCTATGGCCACCAAGTCACCCACCCCCGATCAAGGACTTTGTCCCACTCCAATCTCCGCTTCTCCTCCGAGGAAACTCGCTTTAGTCGGTCCAACCCGCCGGAACGATAGCTTTGAGTCGATCCCGCAGTTCCCTCGGCGGCCGACGCACCGCGCCCGGCACAGCGTCGACACCCCAGCCCTCCTCCCGAAGGATCCCAACCTGCAACGTGATTCGAGTCCAGATGCAGGCATGTCGAGGGTTATGCTCAGGCGTCACAACACCAAGCCGGTTGGGTCCGGTGCGCAGCAGCGGAATGGGATATACTTTGAAGAGAGGGAGGACGATAGTCTTGTACCCTTTCCCCGGGCTGCCTCTGCAGCTGCCACTGCATCAGGGCCAACCTCGCCTTCTCCGGGCTCATCATCCGATGACCGGGTCGGTGGGGACGGACTGGGTAATGACAAGCCGCGTCCGCCGCGTGGGCGCTTTCAGAGTGACATCGAAGGATCGACCTCGAGGCGCCATCGGCCAAGTTCGTATGATGATCTAGTGACGAAGCCCATGCGGTCGAGGATTGAGAGTATGGCGAACCTGGGTGTAGCGTCGAGTAACGCGAGTGCGAGTGATTTGCTGACCAAGGACTCGATGGACGGGAGTGCTGTTCGGAAGACCCTGATTGTGAGGGAAGAGGGCAAGCCCCCTACCCATTTCGTTAGTGGCGTTTACGTTTGCCCGGCTTCTTGCTGATGTGTTCGTTTTTTCTTTTAGCAATTAGGGAACTGTATTGGACGCGGGCAGTTTGGGTCTGTTTATCGAGCGTTGAATCTGAATACGGGGCAGATGGTTGCTGTGAAGCGTATACGGCTAGAGGGGTTGAAGGAGGAGGAGGTGACCCAGCTCATGAGGGAGGTTGATCTCGTTAGGAGTCTTTCCCATCCAAGTATTGTCAAGTACGAAGGCATGGCTAGAGATAATGACACTCTTAGCATCGTTCTCGAGCAAGTCTATTTCTTTTCGCTTCCCATCGTCCTTCCTGACGTCAATCTTAGATACGCGGAGAACGGTTCGCTCGGGCAGACCCTCAAGGCCTTTGGGAAGTTGAACGAGCGCCTCGTCGCAAGTTATGTCGTCAAGATCCTCGAGGGCCTGCACTACCTACACCAGAGCGACGTTGTGCACTGCGATCTCAAGGCCGCGAACATACTCACCACTAAGAACGGGAACGTCAAGCTATCCGACTTTGGTGTGTCGCTCAACTTGCGTGCCATGGAGCGCGAGTTCAAGGACGTCGCGGGCACGCCGAATTGGATGGCCCCAGAGGTGATTGAGCTCAAGGGCCCGTCAACGAAGGCAGATATATGGTCCTTGGCGTGTACCGTCATCGAGCTGCTGACAGGACGCCCACCCTATGCGGACATCACGAATAGCATGTCCGGTGTGTGATTTCCTCTTTGGTGCTGCATTGGTATGCTGTAATATTGATCATTTTGTAGTGATGTTTCGAATTGTCGAAGATACGATGCCGCCGATTCCAGACGGGTGTTCCGATCTGTTGCAGGATTTCCTGGTTCGGTGCTTCAACAAGGATCCGACCAAACGACCAAGCGCCGAAATTCTATTTGAGCATCCGTGGCTCAAGAAGAACTGGGGCGCCCACAAGGTTAATTCATAGTTTTGCTGCTGTACTACTCAATGACTAGTGATATTACAGGAGTTGCGACCACAGGATAGTATACCCTTTCTGCGTCGTGTCAGCGCCGACTTGCAAAAGTCCGAGGCTGTACGGTTCCTCTCCCATGTCGAAATGCCCATATTTGACACTCCAATATCTGAGAGTCCACGGCTGGAGGAGTTTATGAGCGGCTCGCCCCCCCGCCTCTCTAACGGGTGCCGCCCAACGCCCGACAACGATGCCATCTCACCTCGCGAGCACTCTTTCGTGAAGACGACATTTAGCAAACGTAACGTGTCATATTATTATCACGTCATACACAATGTAACGCCTGACTTTACTATTGTTTAGAAATGATATGCCGCGTGTGTCTTCTGAACGTCAAGAAGAGCGCCGTCCTCTGCGAACAGTGCAGTCTCATCGCCCATTCCAAGTGCGCCGTCAACGCGCCCCCGACCTGCGACCTGCGCGCCCAGCTCCTCCTCTACGCCCAGTACGCCGAGAAAGGAAATCCCGCGAGTGCGTACTCCAACCCCGTGGACTTCGTGTGCGATGGCCTGCCAACAAGCCCCAGGTCCGAGGTCACTTTTGTCACGCACTCTCCGCGCACGAGTATCGATGGCGCATCCTCTACACAAGTGCCGGTGGTTGTTCATCCGCCCACGGCGTTCAGGCTGATGGCTGCTGCGTTCAAGCGATCAAAGTCGAACTTGTCTCACGAAGCCGCACAGAGCGCGCCCCCGTCTGTCCCTCCGTCGCCGCCCAAGCCGCGAGATGACAAAGCGGCTGTTGTTGTTGGTCGGTCGAAGCCCGTACCGATCAAACGCAAGGAGGCAAAGGTGCGGCCGCTTTCGTTCTCGAGTGCCAGCACATCCCCGAACACGTCCAGCATGCGGAGCGCGGTGACCGCGACAGAGAGTTTCTCGAGCAGACACGGAGTGGCCAAGTTGTCGGTGGTTTCTGTGGGCGACACTGATGCCGGGCTGTCTGGGAGTTGTCTGTCCGCGATGGGCGAGGAGGCCCGGTCGTCGAGGTTGTCCCGGTCACCCGTTGCTGCTACCGATTTAGACGATATCGGACCAGGCGGTATTCCGGGAGGGATGCTTGTGGAAACGCCACGACTAAAAAAACATAGTCGAGAGTCCAAGTCCACGTCTGGCTGCGTTGTACAATGAACGTTATCATTGGGACCTGAACTCCATCTGGATATTTAAATTCCACTTTTTCCTCGGGCATTTCACGTATTCCTTTACGCATAACTTCGTTCACCCATACATTCAACGGCATGTGTACTTTTATTCCTCTCGTTCTGTGCATTTTCTGCGGCATCATAGGATACATTCACGGCGGACATGTCTAACATCACGCTCTAATGAGGTATGTTACTTACATAGCAATGGGTTTGGTAATATCTCGGTTCTGGTGAAAATTTTGATGATCACCTTCCTGTCGACGCAACGTGGTCGTCGTGTGTTCCCTCTTGGCAGATCAACCCATCGTGTACTCGCAGCATCTTTTGATTCTCCACAAGCACAAGTTAGGTAATTATTGATGAAAGATTGAACATGTCGTGGGGCGCATATTCCATACTAGCGTTACGTTGTCCTAGAGACTCGGATGCTCTCGACAAACCAACGTCCGGTGCTGCGCCACCCCAACCCTGAAGGCCGATTTCGTTCAAGACTTCACCTCGATAAGCATCTCCAGCGTTACTGGAATAGGAGGCATACGATAATCTGATCATCAAGTGTGTTCGGAATGGTAACGCCGGTGGGTTCTTCGGCAGCACTAATAGCACGTTTGTCTTGATCTTCGGATAACAAAGTCTCCAAGTACCTTAATAGGCTTAAACCCGCCAGAGTTTCTCGTTCTCCACACTTCCGGTATATCATAGGGGAAGTTCGGCAAATGAGCGAACCGCCCCTGAGGGCTGATACCATAAGCATGGGATCCCCCAGAAATGTAAGTCTTTCCGCTTACAGTTGGATAGCCCGGACATCGTCGCGGGGAAAAGCAGATAAGCACAGTTGTCCTTTTCATCCACGGTCGAGTCACGTAAATCGCGTTTTCACGTGATGTGATATCATGACGCGCCACAAACCAAGCTGCACGGATGGGGATGGTGTTTTCACAAGAGGAGAATGTGCATGTGGTAGTTCTGGCAGAAGTTGCAGCTCAAGTTGGTACGTGATGTAATTCTACCACCCCCTCCAACATTTTGGCGACCACCATCGTTCAAAATCTGAGAAGTGACGCTCAAGACCAACTCGCTCGACGAACACGGTCCCAAAATATTCATCCAATCCTCGTTCTGATGGCGTATTTTTACGATGATAGTGCATACCTCCCCTCTTCGATCCTAGGTATTTCGAACAACCTTCCCGATTATTCAGATGGGCCAACGTGGTTTCTTTCTCCCACTCGGACACTGCCATTGTTCTCGGTAGGCCAGTGTTCTTACAGTAGTAAGTCACTGGCCCGTGAAGATTGCGTACCCCGAGATCATTCAAGGCGGAGCGACACTGCCAAAACAGCCGCAGTTCTAGCAGGGTGCGACATGAACATCGTTCGTGATAAGTAGTCACGATGCAACGATCTCAAGCTGCCTTTGCCCAACATACGATAGGCAGTATTGCACTATATCATCGTCGCAGAACATTGCACATCTCCGTTCCCAACACAAACCAGCGGCTATGAGCACAAGTTCAAGCCGATTTCAAGGCAGATTGATTACAGGGCTGCCTGTGCACGCACTAGAACCACAATGATCTCACCACAATACCCGACGTATTGAAAGGAGGTCTATCGATGGGAGCTTCGTAACCGGCCTGTCCTCGAGGGCTTTCAATCTGAACAATTGCGGGTTGAAAAAAGGTGCATGAGTTGCACGAAATGCGTGTTGAGTAGCTTTCGATGTATCGTCAGTCTCATCCTTTAACCAATATCACGTCACTGGCACGAGGCGAGGCTTCGCAACGTCGTGGTGGTACAATAATACAACAGCATTCCAGTTATCGTAACCGTGCTCATTGTTATTCATCCTGCAACTCTGTCGTATCACGATGGTCCCCGGTATTAGCGAGGTTCCGGGTGGAGGAGGACTGGGCTACTGACTGTCACTGATCAGCGACCATCTTCGAGCACTCTCCTACTTGGGTAAAGCTGGAGGCTGAATCAACTTCTGGCACATGGTCACGGTGGACACCGTTCGTTTTCTGCTCGGCAGGCAATGGCTTAATCATGATTGCTAGTCGAAGTCTATGGCATCAATGGTCTTGCTTCTGTCCACACTGGCAACAGCCTGAAGGCTCAGGCTGATGGACCACCTGATGAGACATCGGTTAAATGAAGACAGATGGAAGTCACATAATTAGGAATGGTGGTGTGTTGAATCTTACACAAGGACTAGCCTGAATGCTGTCCCTCAGGCTTGGAATACTTGCATGTTTACGGTCAATCGATAGCGTCACGGCTACATCACCCCGAAAGTCTATTTGACAGCTTCCGTCAAGTTCAACCACCATTTCGCTAGTCCTTGGGCCTTGGGCCCTAGTCGGTCTCCTCGAGGCTGGACTGAACCTCAGTCAGTCTGCAGCGTGCCAGCAGTGTTTGACTCGAACGCGTTCTTTTACGTGCAGCTTCTTGCATGGGGAGGACCCTCGTTCGTGTAATTTGGCTACTCAACCTTTGTTTCTGCGGGCTCGTCATGCCGTTGTGTGAAACCTCAGGGTAGATTCATTTCCGCCGCCCTGCAGGAACCCACGTTCCAAATCTTTGTCCATACTATTATAAAGGACGAAAGACGGCTTAGATATGCTTTTTTCGACTTGGCGATCATCATGCATTTCCTTGTCACTGCACTCTTTGCGATAATCGCTGTCGCTGTCACCAGTGCGACACTTGTTGACAGGGAGTCTAACGCTCAGAGGTGCGTTTTGTTACTTTCTCCCAAGTCATGACTTGTTGAATACTATCTCTCAAAGACTTGCCCGTGGACTTCCCCCGAGATCGCCCAAGTTTGGCCGTACTCTGCCAGGATTCGTACAGGCCCGTGATGACCCCACTCCAGCGTTCGGTAAGTCATGGCTATTTCGTCCCCAAGTGGCGCACCCTCACCTCACACACAGGAGCGTTACGAGCTAGGTCTTCCCCCGTTGGCGTCACGTATTTAGCCTTCCGCTCAACACTCACTCCATGATGATGTGTCTAACTTGTGTTAATTATACGCAGTTATACCGGGAAAATTCAGGTCCACGCATACGACGGCGGTGTTCTTGGTAATGTCAGAAATTGGGCTTCACTTCCCCATGTGTACGTGAAAGGTTGGAGGAATGAACCTCATGTTAACTTATTTTCTGCAGCAATGGGATTAATGACGGCATATCCGGCGAGGATCTTCATGTCAGCTTTACCACCTCTGGAAGCGGCCCGTTCAATATGCTGACCACCGTAAGCCATGGCTTGTTTCGCCCATTCCTATTCCCTTGCTACACGATCCTCATACCACATTTACAGAATCCTAATTTCCCCGCCCCGTTTTACGTGGGAATCAGCGGTAGTTCTGCTACTCTCGCCTTTGGTTCTCGCAGGTAAGAAATGTGATTACCAACATCCAGAGCTGCTACTGATTGCTGTGCCACTGTAGCACCGTTGGTATGGCAAACGTCCCAAAAAGTAAGTTCCTGAATAGTGAAGTACATTCCGGTCAATAACACAAACCAGCCCCCGCAGGTGTTCCCGCTCCTGGTGTGGACACAGAATCAGCTATCTGGTCGTTTGACCCTAGCAACCACGAGCTTACTGGTAAGCTACCATTCAGATTGGCCAAGTCGGTTACTTACTTTGATGTCTTAGTTCAATACGTCAATCCAGACGGAAGTCTACCGGAGACTAGTATTGCCTATGATATCCGCGAGAATGAACTTTTCTTTGTCGGGGATCTAGACGCATATAACTTCGAGAATGACATACCGGCCAGCCCCGTCGTGAGTTATCTCCTCTACTTTCGCTCATTCACGTAGAACAACTAATTATCTCTTGATTATGAGACATTTTTCCTTGTCCCTATTTAGGGTCGGACTGCTCTTTTCTCGACTCTGGCGTAATGACTCGGACGGTTGCTGCACCTTCTATGTCTAAAATGAATGCGATGGCGCTCACCGCTGCACGTAGTCTCACTTCAGGAACTTTGTAATGAACAAACTAGTTTCCATAGTAAACCGTAGCTCAATGACATAAAAACCATGCAACGGGAAGTCGCGAACTTCGTTTACTTGGGCCAGGAGAGGGATCACACTGTCTGGATCCACGAAACTGGGGCAATGCATAACCAGATTTGTCTCGCTTTGTGCGACAGCTACTTACCAAGCCATAACGCTGGCGCCTACAGATGCGCAAATATTACCGTGAACATCGCTTTGGAAACAGAAAGAAGTTGTGGGGATTAAACTCACACCAACCCAAGTTTTTGGCCGTTTGCAAGCAGGTCGCCAGTGTTGTCGGAGCAATAGAGCCATTACGAGCATCACTTGACGTAGCCGGCTTGCCGATGACGAGTTTGTTCAAGGGAACACCAGAGGCAGCAATCTGGAAAAGAGCTGTGTGAGGCTGAGTGGCAGCCGTAACGAGGAGGTTGGAACAGGTTGTATATTCCAAAGTACCCTCTGCGGCGTTGGTTAGTAACCCAAGTTAAGATAGAGTCGTGACGCACGGTTATAGAACATAATTAAGAAGTTATACCATTAGTGATCTAACAGAAAGAGCCACCATCAATGTATCCACCTGCACGTTATACTGCATCGATATCGTCAGTATACACTCGACTCGTACAGGGAAAATAGATAGAATGCGTACCCAGTCGACCAAGTTGCCGACTTGTGAGTTGACCGTCAGATAGGCACCTCCCACATATCTCCCTGGGGTGAACCTACAATATATGCTCAATGGCAGTTATAAGGACCGAATAAAATTAAATCTACCAGGGCGTAACAGCTAGAAGTTCAGATCAGCCAGGTGTATAATCACAATGGCGAGCTACTCACAGCGTGAGTAAGAATGTGTGTTCCCTGGGGAGGATTCGCGCGGAGCTGTTTAGTAAAGCTGACGAGCCATGCTTCGGCCGATCCCCATGGCGTTGAAGTCCTGATTTTCAACAAAGAACTCAATGAGACGGTCCACCCGCTGTGGAAATGTAACTGACCTCATAATCTACATCCACACCATCTAAATCGAATTGTTTCACCCAAGCCGCTACGGTATTGCAATATTGGCAGTACCTACCGATGGGGTCGGCGCCGCTCGTAGTGGGTACATGGGTCGATCCAAACGCTGAAACGATTATATTGATGCCGGCTGCTGCATACTGGGACTTGATTATAGCGCGTTGGATTGCGGTGAGTCAAGTCCATTCTTCAGCCTTATCGAAGGGACCATGGCAATCATACTGATGTATCAGATGACGATCCGTAAAGCGGTTGCGGACAGACGTTCACATGGTAAGGGGCGGGTGAATGAACCGGAGAGCTAGATGCACCATAAGGCCCAACACTCGCGTCGAGACTCGAAGTAGAGTTCGCAGCCGATCAGGTAGAAGTAAGCGCTCGAGGACAGTGCATCACGAGGACAAGTTGACACAAGTGCAACCATACTACACGGGTAGGCACATGACCCCCAGAGTTCGCGTTGATAGCACTTGGAATGAGCAACGGCAACATGGAACCTTCTGGAGCAGTAAAATGTGAGATCTGTTTCAAGAAACATCAATTGAGCTATCATGGTTTAAGATGTATGATCGTAATGGTCACCTTTGATGCGGTAAAGTTGACCAATGAAGGTGCACAAATATGGACAAGGATTTTGCTGCATCTTCAAAATCCAACAGAATATGGGTTCATCACAAGCAAAAAAACCTCCGCCTTAAAAATTCAAAAGAAAATCTATCCGCCTTCTCGGAGGCAGATTCCGTGAACCTATGGTCGTAATGGCGCGGTATCCTTTACGAAGAACACCATGTGGACAGCTCGCCCAATCAGAATTTGGGTTGCCATGAGTTGGTCATGTGATAAAGGTCGATGACTTCGAGTCGTAACACATACAAACAATGCCTGTGTGTATTTTTGAGCCACATAAATTTATATTCAAGACGTACGTCTATGTTATTCTCCCTTGGGGCGGTCGGAAAGAGCTCTGGGTGCTCGTCGCTGGGGCGCTCAATGTAAAAGTTTGACAAAGGCCCTCATAGAATCTACGGTAAGTTGAAAACCTGGCTAGAAACGAGATGTGATTGAGAGTTTTAGTAGATTGATGAAGCTTAGAGAGAGGGCTACTCAGATAGCATCTGTGCACACAAACGCTGGAGCTTTCGAATTGCCAAGATGCATGAATATAAAGTGTCAGATGTTGCTATCGAAGTTACTTCCTAGACTGGAAAACAAAGTTGATATTGAAACCGAGCGACCACATCTCCTATATATTCTACTCACCTCCTCTTCTCTTCCAGCTGTCCAATTCTTGCTAGGTACGCCGCCCCAGAATCGGCCCATACCTGGTAGTCCGTCACCTTCCCCTCATGGTCAAAATCCAATGCATAGCAAAAAGTCTCGTCCCAGGCCTCGTCTGTATCCAACCACTTGAACCTTGCCTTGCCTTTAACGGAGACCTTGCGCGCCTCGGGGTCAACTATAAACTCCGAGAACCGCATGTTCTCGTACACGAGAAGCCGAGATATCAGTTCGAAGTACGTCTGGATGGCTAGGAGACCAATGAATGGTCTACCAAGGAATGGCGCGAGGAAGGGTTCACCATGTTCGATGGCGGTGACTTGGTGAGTCTTTGAGAAGTGGGAAATGATGGTTTCGACATTTTTTTTGGAAGCAAAGTCGTTACATAGGGCTTGAGCTGCAGTGAGCAGCTGATGCCTTGTACTAGTCGGAGGCATCGTACCGGTTCACGTGACGTATGAAGCTGCGGTAATAATAATATTTTCCCCTGTCCCAGGCCAGATTTATGTAAAGTGCCGTCAAGGCCTTCCGAGTCTTTTCTCTTCACGAACCCATGTTGTCTGCCCCGTCTTATCGCAAGCTAGACGACTCTGACCATGTCCCCTCAACGTGAGCCCAGCTCGTCCTTTCGGGTCTGATACTAACAAAGAACCTGACATTCCGCCGTTAGACGAATGCAATCGACACTGAAGAAAGCGTTGATGCAAGCCATGCAATATGAGTATCAAATGAAGGACCTTGAGGTATGCAGTATTATTTTTCAGTTTTTGTTCATAGACCCACCCACCTTTGTCCGACACAGACCAAGCTTGCCGAAAGCCTCAGCAATTTCCGAGCGATCGACAGTCTTCTTCAGGATACATTTACTGGTCTTCAGGTGTGCACACCAAAAGTCCATCCAGTAACAGGACAGAATTTTAAAAAATGAGGTTGCAGCATACTTCCAGGCGCACACACCGCGCCATGAATGTTACGGTCCCGCATGTCAACAAAGAGCTCGATCAATGCATCAACGCTCTTTCAGAACTGGCAGAAACACTACCTAGGATTGAATCTCAGGTTGCTGATATTCGCCTCGTGTATGACTCTGGTCGACGGAAGGTATGTCTCCGTTCTTTCTTCTCCTATTGTCCCTGACCTTCACCCCAGGCCCAATCCCTAGTATCTGACCTCGTATGGCTGAATACAGACTTTTATGAACGTTGGCGGGTCATCATATTCACCTCGTCCTCGCCAGTTTCATCACGCTGGAAAACGCTGATGCGGGTCGCCTTTGCCTTGTCGTTCGTAGCGTGTGCAGTGCTTGCAATCATTGCAATCCGCGGGGCGTATAGAGCACACAGGCAGAGGTTAGTTTGGGGGGAGAAGCTGATGTCTTGACCGGTGGGGGTATTTGCATTCACATTTGGGTCTTCTTTTCTTGTCACATCGACACCGTTCTTGTCAATCTTCGCACTCGCTGATCTAGCATGTTTCTCTTCCCATCATTCCTCGCATCCATTCAATACACACCGTTGTTGTTCATTATTCTACTATCTTCACGTCTTGTATTTTATCATGTCGCGGTAGCCTCATCGCAGAATGACGTTTGCCTCCACCCGCTGCGAAGAATTCTCATCACCGAAAAAGGGACCACAGTCACTCTCTTGGCCTCCTTACCCAAAATAAATAATTACACTCGGCCGCGCCCCACGCAGATGCACCCCTCGGCATCAACATCCACTGGCCTTTCCATGGCATGTACACAATCCCGCGTATCTCCGCTTCCGTCCGGGTTGGGAGGCCGTAATCGTGGACGCGGGATATCCATGGGCTGGGATTGGCGCGGGTTGTCAAAGGAGGAGAGCGATATTTGTGGAAAAATTGTATCAGCTCTGAGGGGTTGACGAATTTGGAGTGCGTATGTGTCCCGAGTGCGACTTTTCGGAGAACGTGTTCTGCGAGGAAGATAGTGAGGAGGTAGGAAAGAGGTGTGCGGGCTATTGTCGATAGGAAGAGGTGACCCCCAGGCTGTAGATCATCAATCAACAACTTCGTTGAAACAACTGGACGACGAGGGGCACACCTTGACTAGTTCAGCACATGTCGATAGGAACTGGGCTGGGTTGTCCACATGCTCGAGGACTTCCATCGAGCAGACTACATCGAAACGTTTGGATTCTGTGAGCAGAGTTTCAGCAGAGGTGTGTCGGTAATTGAGGGACGATAATTTAGGGTCGGCGGACGCGCGTAAAGATGCAATAGCAATATTGGACTCGGACGCGTCAATTCCAAGTGTAAGAGCTCCTACTCGCGCCAGACTCTAACCATTGATATAATCATTGCATAAGTATTTTTTGATGCGAATTCACCTCGGACAATAACCCTCCGCCACACCCAACATCCAATACCTCCAAACCATCCAATACAGCCACACGATCCGTGTCCCGCTGCTGTTCACGAGCGACCTCCAGGAGTTTCTCGCGCACGAATTGCATGCGAACTGGGTTCATAGTATGTAGGAACCTGAATTCGCCCTGTTCATCCCACCAGAGCGAGGACAGGCGAGAGAAATGAGCAATTTCGGATGGGTTCACGGTTGAGCCATCAGCAAATGTGTGCAGTGCGCGGCGTGTCCACTTCAACCGGTGAGGTTTCAGGACAAAGGCCATCGGGTAATGTCACATGTGACTCGCGCCATTGAGCGTGACACATTATTATTATTATAACCGTGACCACGCACCAATCGTTATTATAATCATTTGTCAGATCCCCGGAGGACTCAACCCTTGTGTAAAACCTTCGTCCACCCTGAGCCAATCTGGATTGGTGCGTCCTGTAACTCTTCGCCTTGTTGATTCTAACACTTCAGCAGGCAATTCATCTACAACTAGTACTAATATTCGAACCAACCATGCCCAACTTATTCCTAGATGTCTTGGCCAGCTCACCCATGGGGCCGTCGTTCGGCAAGGTCGTATTGCCCATGTCTGCAGAGAATGCTTTGACGAAGAAAGTTCCCACTTACGCGTTAGGGAAATGCGAGCTGAAGATAGAAGGCATGACTTGTAGCTCTTGCGTCGAGGTGAGAGAGTAGTTCGTGTTTACTTTGGCAGAAACCTGACTCGTCGTAGGCAATAGAAGGGATGCTCAGAAATCAACCTGGAATCCATTCTATCAAAGTAGCACTACTAGCCGAGCGAGGGACCGTAGAATATGATCCTGATATCTGGAATCCAGAGAAGCTAGTTGGCGTGAGTCCCGGTTCTATTTTACGTGACGGCATTCTGAACCCTGATGTTGACAGGAAATATCTGACATCGGTTTCGATGCAACATTCATCCCACCACTTCGATCCGATATTGTCACCCTTCGTATCTACGGCATGACTTGCTCATCTTGTACATCCACCATTGAGGGCGGACTTAAAGATGTCCCGGGCATAACTAACGTCTCCATCTCCCTCGCAGCCGAGACCTGCAAAGTCGAGTTCGACCGTGCCCTCATCGGCCCCCGCGAGATGGTCGATCGTATCGAAGACATGGGTTTCGATGCAACGTTGGCCGACCAGGGAGATTATACGCAAATACAATCACTGACAAGGGCAACGGAAATCCAGGAATGGCGCACACGACTGAAATGGAGTGCAATGTTTGCTGTGCCTGTCTTCTTCATCGGAATGATCGCACCCCGCATATTCTTCCTGAAGCCGATCGTGAGCTATCGGCTATTTCGTAGCGTTTACGTCGGGGATTTTCTGTCTTTCCTCTTCACCACTCCCGCCCAGTTTTGGATCGGTGCGAGATTTTATCGCAATGCGTATAAGTCACTCACACATGGCACTGCTACGATGGACGTCCTGGTCATGCTCGGTACCTCAGCAGCGTATTTTTACTCCTTTTTCTCGATGATCTATGCCTCGATGAATTCCGATCCCGGTTTTAGACCCTTCGTGTTCTTTGATACGAGCACCATGTTGATCATGTTCGTCTCGATGGGTAGGTACTTAGAGAACAAGGCCAAAGGAAGAACCAGTGCTGCCCTAACGGATTTAATGGCACTCGCGCCCTCAATGGCCACCATCTACACTGACGCAGCTTGCACTCAAGAGAAGCGAGTCCCAACTGAATTGCTCGAGGCGGGCGATACCGTCAAGATCGTACCGGGCGAAAAGGTTCCTGCAGATGGAACTGTTGTCCGAGGTTCGTCCAGTGTGGACGAAAGCGCCATAACAGGTGAACCCGTGCCCGTCATCAAACGAGTGGGAGATAGTGTCATTGGTGGCACTGTCAACGGGCTCGGTACTTTCGACATGCTTGTCACGCGCGCCGGAAAAGACACCGCTCTTGCACAGATAGTTAAACTTGTCGAAGACGCGCAGACCTCTAAAGCACCCATCCAAGCATTTGCAGATAAAGTCGCGGGATACTTCGTCCCCGCTGTCGTCTCCCTCGCATTCATCACGTTCATGGTCTGGATTGTGGTGTCTCACCTCATCAGCGAGGAGGCATTGCCAACGATGTTCCACCGGCACGGAGCGAGTAAGTTTGCTGTGTGTTTGCAGATGTGCATTTCTGTGATCGTAGTCGCGTGTCCGTGTGCTCTCGGTTTGAGTACGCCCACGGCAATCATGGTGGGCACGGGGGTAGGGGCCAAGAACGGTATACTGATCAAGGGCGGGAGAGCCCTTGAGGCCAGCAACTCTATCCGGCGGATCGTGATGGATAAGACTGGAACCATCACACAAGGGAAAATGACTGTCGTTGGGACAGCCTGGTTATCATCTGCTCAGGCGAACGAGCTACAAACTGGAGAGGTTTCATTGTTGGCGATGTGCGCTGATGGGTTTACCTCCCGTGCGGGCATAATTGCGATGGTCAGTGCTACTGAAGCACGTTCAGAACATCCTCTCGCCAAGGGTGTGGCTGTTTATGGCAAATATTTGCTCTCTGCCCCTGGTCTGGATGTTCTCGAACCTAATATCGAAACGTTCGAAAGTGTCACGGGAGCGGGCGCCAAGGCTACCATAACACTCTCCGGCTCAGAGTACACCATCTTCGTCGGCAATGCAAGCTTCGTCACGCAATCGGAAGCAGGTTATCTCCCATCCTCATTCACCAGCTACGAGGCGCAGGAATCAAACCTTGGACGCACAATCGTCTACGTATCAATATCAACGCTCACTTCCGCACAGCCTCTCCCTGTACTGGCTATTTCGTTGTCCGATGCGCCCAAACCAACTTCCGCACATGCGATCAGATCGCTTAAGCAGATGGGCATTGAGGTGTATATGATGACCGGAGACGGGAAGGCTACGGCCCTGGCTGTGGCAGAACAGGTGGGGATCAAGCGGGAGAATGTTTCGTCGAGTATGAGCCCAAAAGGCAAGGCGGCCTTAGTGACGGAACTAATGGAAAGGCATAACGGCGGTATCGCAATGGTGTGTCTCTAATTTCTATTTCGGTCCATAAATGCTAAATAATGTCTGTTTTAGGTTGGCGATGGTATCAATGACTCCCCAGCTCTCGTTGCCGCCACCGTGGGTATCGCTCTGTCTTCGGGAACATCCGTCGCAATCGAAGCCGCCGACATCGTTCTCATGCGCTCCGACCTCCTTGACGTCGTCGCCGCCCTTCATCTTTCTCGCAACATCTTCTCGGTCATTAAACGCAACCTCATTTGGGCCTGCATATACAATGTTTTCGGCATACCACTTGCCATGGGCATCTTCCTGCCGGTTGGCTTGTATATGCATCCCATGATGGCAGGGGCTGCCATGGCGTTCTCGTCTGTCAGCGTGGTGGCAAGCTCGTTGACACTAAAATGGTGGAAACGACCAGAGTCGAGCGTAATGCCTGGGGAAAGTATACCTGGAGAGACTATATGGGACAGTGCGTGGGATGCGGTTGGTGATACTTGGGCTTCTGTTGGTAGCCTGTTTGGGAGCAGACGCGGTACCAGCGAGTATAGCCAATTGCCTATGGAGATGGATGAAGCTGTCTGATTGCTGTGGTATTACTTTGATATCTTGTATTGGTGTTTTTCATGTCTGTTTAGTTAGCTGAGGGACATTTCGGTATCGTTTGCATAATTTACTGTTAACATATATTGATGCTACCTTATGCCGTTATATCTTACCTTAAGATGAGCACTCACTTTGGGAGCGTTTTCCTAGGCGATGTTCAGCGTGTCCGCCTTGTATCTACGCCTCCTGCATCACCTCCACCGAGGCAGTCTCCTACGGCCATGCACAATATTTTTCCCAAATCACCTATCCAATCCTCTTCGGCATTGGAGATATCCAAACCTTCCCCACCACTGATTAAGCCCATTCTGTCTTTAGAGTTACGTCTGCGATGGCTTGAAGCAATATTGTTGGGTGTACGTCAGGATGCCAGGGATCGCAAGGGAAAGGACAAAGCGCCGGAGTTGAAGAATGGCGAGACTCTGATGAGACTGGCTGAGGACATTCAGAGAAGCCTGGACAGTGTCGTGGAGAGTAATGAGGGCCTGAAACGGTTTATGGATCATTGTCTGTCCCATTTTCTTTGACCTTACTTTCCTGGCCCACCGACCAAAAACCGTGTCTGCACAGATGATCAGCATGCCCATTTACTAACACCTTCGTTTGCTCTGTCGGGCTCCCTCCCGGAGACCCCTCCATCGTACGAGAATATGTCTCCTAGTGAACTGGAGGCATTCCTGTCAGAAATGGAACCGGAAATCCGTGCTGCTGATCGCGACATGCGCGAAATAGAGATATTGGACAAGAAAGGTGTAACAGGGGCCGGGAAGCTTCCAGGTTTGTTCTGAACTCCCTGTGCTTGGAGCAAGCCTTTCAAAAGTTTCAGACTACGAGGGCCTGCGATCGCGTCTGGATGCTTTATTGAAAGCACACCAAGAGGACCAACGTCTGGCTGCCTCTCTGGAAAAACGAATAGCTGGTCTCGTGGAGCGATATGCGACACATGTAGGACTGATCTAACTTTTCTTATTCGAGAAGCACATACTCACCCTCTAATCAAGGTGGATACCCTCTCGGAACTGTTTGTATCTTGGAATGACACCATCACAGAAGCCGAGGACAAAGTAACAAAACTTGAACGAGAACGAGAGGCGAAAAGACGAATGGGGCTTGAATAAATGGCTTGCAATTTATGCACTATCCAAAGTTCAAATAATGTTCGTCACCTCTCCTGTTAACGTTACATTGTTCTCATCGGTAGTGATTGCGAACCGTTTATATCGAATCAATTAGAGATGAACATCGATGAACCAACATCTTCGACGGCCGACATCACTGGTCCCCCTTCAGCTGCCATCCGCTTTTTCATTCTTTTCTTGACTGATTTTGACAGTTTGCGCACAGCCGGCTGTTGGTATCTGGAAAAATAGCACGGCATTAGTTTTTGCTACAAAGTGTTTTGGCATTCAACATGGGAACTCACGTTGCACCCTTGTCTATCAAATTTGGGAGCGTATTTTGACACAGAGTGACCCTCATAAAAGGTGTCTGTTTCTGCGCCAGGCTGCAACCGTGACTTCCATCAAGCGATTCGCACCTTTATAAATTGCGAAACCCACTGGGTTTTTCCCCCCAATGCCAAGGCTATTGCGTTTGCTCTCGTCTCGCTGCTAATAGTGTCATCCGAATTTTCCAAATATCCGATCTCGTTATATTGGTGTAGGCCCATCGTGCTAAAACGCGGTGTCAAAGTTTTGAGGTATTCGCGCTTTATGATTTCTGTCACTGAGATGAGACGGGGGATTGTTGATGTCCAACTTTTGCCTCCAACATGCGATGTAGGCTCTCCATTTGACGCAGGCGGCAGCTCCTTTGGTTTACTCGCAGGCAGGGTGTGTAACACGAGTGGCCTGCCATTACTTTCCTGTGAGAACAAACCTCAAACTTGGTCAGAAAATGACTGATAGGCTCAAATAAACCTTGAAGAACTCGAGCGCAAATGCCACCCAAGAACGAATTTTTCCGTGGTTTGTGATGCGGATCAAATGGGGTACGAGCTGCAGGTCTTCAGAGTTGACTGTCGGCTCGCTAGAGGCCATGATGTCGTACAGTGTTCGAATTATCGCAGCCAACGTGAATTATCGAGATGTATAACTTGCTGGTCCTGGCAAATAGGCCAAAGTTACAAGTCGCAGGACCGGAACTGAGAAAGCTCGACGCCACTGGCACAGCATTCTCAGGCAAACTATGATCGATATATGATCATCGAGAGGTAATTATCTATGAGAACAATATGTTTTGACCGGAGCATCTACGATCGTATTACAGCAGACAACTTTGAAGCTTGAAGGAAGGAGGGCGCAAGATGATGATGCCGACGCGTGTTCGGTGTACGGAGCCTCGGTAAAATAAGGACAGAGAGGGAGATCCGCGGGATGTGCGATGAGAGGCGAGAGGGACGGAATACGCATATGTCGGAACGAGCGTCAAGATGAATATATACGAAAGGAAACAAGACAATGGGGCAAAAAATCATTCACGGGCGACCCAGTCTGTACTCCGTGAGACCAGCTCAATGGAGTTGTCGGTCGTCCAGAACAGTCGCTCAGTTGCACTTCGGCCACTCCAACTCTTTTGGTCGCGTAAGATCATCGCCTGTGGGTTAAGATAAATGTTAGATGATGACTTGGCTCTACACGACAACGATAGGGGTACCTGTTGAGCACCAAAGTTTCGCTGATCATGTGCAAACAAGTCCACGTTTTCCTCCAAAGCTTCTGAGAGGATTTGTAGATCCTGGAGGATAGCCTGCATGGCGCGTACGGTGGAAAGAGTGAGGATATCCTTCCGGTTTCGCATAGTTGATCCATTGCTGCTGGGAGGAGACAATGATTGCGAGACTGTCTGTAACACGGTATGCAGGATTCGCTTGGTCTCGTTCATGATCTTCTGGGCCTGAGGGTAATTCTTTCTTGACACGAGCACCAGAGCCCTTGTGATCATTTCGGATGCCAATAGTTCCATTCTGCGGCGCACGATAGCAGGATCAGAGGCAGTCGACGGCGCACGTGACGGATGAGTCGTAAGCGGGAGGAGGGTGACGGTGAGTAGAACGGGGTGAGTAAGGCGCGATACCTGCTTCGCTGCCGAGGGATCGAAGAAGGATCCATCCACCTCGACTACGGGTACTTCATCGATCATGCGGTCCATCATCCCGTCCACCAGATCAGGCGAATCACCAATTGACAGCGCGTCGAGTCCCATGCTTTGTACGAACCGATCCGTCGCGCTCATCTCGCGATCTTGGAGGACATGTTGATGCCGATTTTTCTTGACGTCGTGGTTGTCAAGCTCGAGCTCAATCAACATCTCTTTGCGTTCGCCATAGCGTAGTTCACCCAAATCCACATCTACATTCTGGCCGTCAGAAGCGAGGATGGATGAGGGACCGCCCGAGACTTTGCGAATTCGGAAACGTTGACCATCAACAATCTTCATATGCAGCTTCATGTTCAGCAGACCAATGGACATCATGCCTCCTACGCATCCTGCTATGCAATCACGGAGGTCGTACCAATCCTTGACGAACGTGTACGTCCCGCCAGTGTGATTCGACATGAGCCATAGTGATGCCGGGTCATGAGAGCGACCGTAACCAAAGGAGTGAATGGGAACGTTGGCTGCTTCTGCTCGGGCAAGGACAAGGTCCATTTGGGCACGTCGTGTGCTATCTGCAGCGTCGCTGACGAGTAGCATGCCCGAAACCGGGTTACGTGTTTTCCGCTGTAACACGACATCAAGACCTACAATTCAAAAGATCAACTCTGGATAGATTAGGCCAAACGCAGATACGGACCATGGTTTACTGCAGTCACAACGTCAGTCTTCTCGTCCTTGGAGGCCCTTACTAAAAATTCATCTTCATACGTATCATCATATCTCCCAATATCATCCACAAATTTGGACAATCTGAGACGACTCTGTGGCTTTCCGAGAGCCAAAAATGGAGTTTTCCTAATTTTCCCTCCAATGCCTACTTCAAAGGTCAGTAGACTGAGCCTGTCCCTCCCGGCGAGTGATGCAAGAATGAAGTCAAGAGAGGCCTTGATAACACGGAGCTTGAGTGCAGCTGTACTGGGTACAGCAGATGGAGGCGGGAGGGAGATGACCAAAATGAGATCGAGAGGGGGATGAGGCAGTGGTGCAAGGGAATTGGAAGGGCCTGA
>QLPF01000674.1:0-32764 GCA_003314045.1 Hygrophorus pudorinus
GAAAGTGATCATCAACTGCAGGCACCTCTTTGATCAATACCCCATAAGAGCGCAGTGTTAGCAACACTGTTACTGTGACTGTGTCGTGTTAGTGGCTTTTAGCGGTGAATAGCGTTATCATGACAGGATGAGAGGTCAACTTGGACATTCTGGGAAGATCAGTTGACTCTAGTCTAGAGACACTATCTATCTGGGCTTTGGTACTGGGACCAACAAGTTGTTAGGTACTAACACTGTTAGTAAAGTTGGTCTATGATGTCTATATCATACTAGAATTGGAGTACATTTTGTGGAACTGTGTTTTGAGGAAGGCAGAGTTATAAAGTGGGAATTTACATTAAATAGGTTCAATTTCATTATGTTTTGCTGGAACTTCCATACCATGCTGAATAACATGCACTCTATGATTGTTATAGATGAGATTTACTTCCCCCACATAAAGCCAATATTTTGAATCTGCACCCTCGAATATGTATGAGCTGCCAGTACAGATAAAGACCTACCATTAAGGTTGATTTGCATTTATGAATCTCCCCAGTTCTACCTGTGTATTTGATTTGCCAAAATTGCACTCCACTATTGTTAGTGCAATTTCACTTTGAAAAAGTGGCTGCACATCATGAGGATGAATAACAGCAGCTAGATTGATTGTAATTTCTCCCTCTGAGTGATCAGAGATATTGCTGTCTGAGCTAGTTGTAGGTGTGGAAATTCTTGCATCCATATCAAGTTTATCTGGTGATCAATTAGTAGAAGTGTGATCGATTGTTTGTGGGTCCAATCCAGAAGCAAGTTAGAAATGGTGTGTCTTATTATCATTAGTTCAAATGGGGATTAGAACAAAACCCAATCACTGATGGATGGAAATAGATTGGTGCAGTTCCCATGTGGCACACTGAGTCTAGAGTGGAATGCAGTTGTTGTACCTTGTGATCAAAGAAGATATGATAAAATAATTGGTGGCAATGTCCATGTGGCAATTGTTTAAAGGTGGTGTAAATGTCCAAAATAGGATTAAAGTATATTCGAAAAAGGAAATTAGAGGGGTAAAAGTCATGTCATAACAAGGATGGGAAGGCCCTACTAGGAAGATCAGTTGACTTTTAGTCGAGATAAGGTAGAGTTGGTGAGTGGTGTCTAAAAAGTAGTGCTCCCAAAGTTCAGTTCAGAACTGATTTGAACTCTGTTTGAACCTAAACTGAACCAGCAGTTTCAGTTCTGGTTCAGAATTTTTCCAAACCACACCAGAAGTCTAGTTTAGGGTTCCAGTAAGGAGGAAATCTTGAAACCAGTTCAAACTGATTCAAACTAAAAGCTATTAGCTGGTATGTAGTTTAATAATATAATTATGTTATGTCTATTTTCACAATATGAACTGCCTAACTCCTCCCGCTGTATGGATCTGATCCACCTCTGCCAAAGCCATTTGCTAACATTGGGCATATTTCAACAGCTGGCCCCTTATTTAAGCCATTACCAAATACCCAGGTGGTGGACTGCCCCCTTCCTCCACCTTTGCCTTTCATTCCTGTATCTTACATTCCCCCGGCCTTTCTTGTGAAGTCCTGGGAGTCCTCCTTCTTGCTTCTCAAGTAGAAGTCTATTTATCTATATGGAAGTCCATCTTGAGTTATGCAATAGGCCTGCAGTAGTCTCTCTGCAGTTTGTCCATGCGAGACTTACCAACATAGTCACTGTGTTGTTACTGTGTTAGCAACACCTTTCAAGACATATATGAACTTTAAAATACATGTATTTATGAGCTATAGTGAATATCAGATAGATCAATGAAACCAAGCTTACACCAAGGCATATTGTGTAACAATGTCTGGATTATCAACACATTGTAGAAATATGAAAGACTTATAGGACGACATAGTCTAGGACGTCGCAATTAAACTAGGCTTTGGGATGAAGTCAATGAATGACATCATATTCATATGCCTTAGAGATAGCTCTGAGAATCCTTAAACAATGATTCTTGGTGATGTTAGTGCACTCACTTTTGACATGGCTTTATCAGATGATCTTTGAGGCAGTCCCCTGGCTGTTGGGCCACAAGGCCACCGATAGATGCCCAGTTGCCTTCACTCACATTGCCTTCTTGCACAGCAGGATGGGTGAGTCGATCACTTTCCACCTTTGCTGTATGATGGTGGGTGTCAGGGTTCTTCAGTCAAAGTGTGCCTTGGTTCTGAAAAGCCACATAGCATTGAGAAGCAGCAGGAAGGATGAAGACTTATATGAGTTACAAGTAACTGTGTTAGTAACACACTAACATAGTGGGTCTATTCCTGTACAGGCAATCACATGATTTGCGGAGGAAGAGGGTCACCTGATAGATAAATGGCTGACACCACAGGAGTTGTGAGATGATATAAACAGGCAACTCCAGAAGCATGGACTGACAGCCAGAGTTTGCAGAGCAGAGTTCACCAGATGAGGGCACATTGGACTCACCCATGACGGTAGCACAGCTCATTGAGTTCACACTGTTGTACCTGGATGTGTTAGGTCGAGGCAGTAGCATTTGCACAGAGAGTCATCAAGGGGCAGAGAATGATAGTAGGCCTGACATGTGGTACTACTTAGGTTTGTGCACATCCTCAAAATGTTCTGTTTCAGTGTTAGTAGGTTGACTGGATATAACAAGGTTTTAATAGTGGAAGTGTACATTACTTACTAGTAAGTAACAAGTTAAAATTAACATTCACTAGATAGCTGATTAGAAATGAAGCCACCATGCTACATTAACTGCCTTACTGATCATGTTGGTACCTTATTTATGTCCATGATCTATGACATACCAATGGGAAATGAGGGGTACTACTTCAGCCGAAGACTGTGTTGTGCTGGTTGGTAGCATGTGTACATTGCCTTCATCCTTATTGTAATCTATCTCATGTGGCCCTTCCCAAGCTCTGTTTTAGTAAATAATGACATCTTGTAGTTGTTGCTTTCACTATTGGTATTGTAAGACACAGGGCAAGAAGATAGGCTGCCATAACTGCAAAACAGGATGACACAATAATTGTAAAAACTATCACCAACCCCTTTTGAGAACAGGTTCCAACAAAGGGGTCCTGATAAGAATCTTGCCCCTTATCCATGAAGAGGAAAGCAATGCTATTGAGTCTGGGAAAATCTAGGTCCACTTCCTGGAGACACTTTTATAGTGCTGAGTCCAATTGCAGAGCATCCTGGGGCCATGAGTGCTTGGTATATATGAAAGCTGATGGTGATCTGTTGAGAATATAAACATGCAATAGCTTTCTTGTTGATAGTTTGAGTCTTCTTGCATATCCTTTGTCAATGAATGTTGTTGTCGCTCCATAGTCAAGGATTGCATCAATGTTGAAACATTCTTGTTGATCTAGGGGTTGTAATCCTATATTGACCTTTGTTGTAGTTTTCTTGTCAATGTATACATTGCAAATATAAGCTTTTTCTGTAAACTCTTTCTTTGGGTAGTGGTAATAGTAATAGTTTTGGTATAAATGTCAGTTTTGGTGATTTATAAAGATATCTTTTTATCAGTTTCTCTCCTTGACAGTTCATTTTAGAGCTCTTGTCACACACTTTGTATACTTCATATTCCATAGTATCTTCTCCACCTAGGGCATCATCAAATAGTACTTTGTGTGTCCATGTTTCTTTGGGTCATTTCCTGGATGAGGATCCATGTTAGTTCTTGGCATTCAAATTTTTCATCTTCATCTTCTTTCTCTTTTCTTCTTTCTGCTTCTTTTCTTTCTTTTGCCCTTACTACATTCCCAGTTCCTATAGTTGTATATATAGATATAGTTAGTCATAGGTGACACTGCAGGTGACAAGTGGTCACACTGCACCCATCACCTGTCATATCACAACATTCACAGTAATGGGTTAATACACAGTGTGTCATGGACCTGCAAGATACTACTTGTACTACAGGTTTATAGTGGTGGCCAATGATGTGGCCTACTCAACAAGAGTGTTAGATGTGTTAGCAACACAGTAACTGTGTTGCCAAGTCTGGGGTAGACAAACTGGGGATAGACTACTGTAGGACTATTGCATGACTCCAGATGGACTTCCATATAGATAAATGGACTTCTACTTGAGAAGGAAGAAGGAGGACTCCCAGGGCTATAGCAGGACTTCACAAGGAAGACCAGGGGAATGTAAGATACAGGAATGACAGGAAAATATGGAGGAAGCTAAGGTAGCTAACGGGGGCAGTCCACCAACTAGGTATTTGGTAATGGCTTAAATAAGGGGCCAGCTGTTGAAATATGCCCAATGTTAGCAAATGGCTTTGGCGGAGGTGGATCAGATCTATACAGCGAGAGGAGTTAGGCAGTTCATATTGTGAAAATAGACATAACATAATTATATTATTAAACTACATACCAGTTAATAGCTTTTGGTTTGAATCAGTTTGAACTGTTTTCAAGATTTCCTCCTTACTGGAACCCTGAACAGGACTTCTGGTGTGGTTTGGAAAAATTCTGAACCAGGAGTTCAGTTCAGGTTCAAACAGAGTTCAAATCAGTTCTGAACTGAACTTTGGGAGCATTACTTTATAGACACCACCGACCAACTCTACCTTATCCCATCTTGTCATGATAACATTATTCACTGCTGAAAGCCAAAATACTTCTATACCTGCACAAAACACATCATTCCATTATTGCCAACTGCACACTTGACAAAATGATACAAATCATACCCATATCCAGAAAAGCCTGTACCCACAACCATGGGTCTGGATTTCAGCAAGTTTACCTACAAGTGTCTCAGGTGTCAGTGGGCATGCATGGGCATGCCAGTCTCCACAATAAATAAAAATAGTCCAAAACTTGTCTGAACTGTGTTTGAACTTGTCACACGATGAGATAATTAACATTTTCTGTACTGATTTGCTAACACTGTTACTAACACTGTATGTTACTAACTGTTAGGGCGACACTAATAGGTGTCCCTACAAGTAGTAAGAGTGTTGAAGTGTTGTAAGAGTAGTTTATTTTAGAAATGAGGATGATATATAGAGAGAGGATGATTGTGAGTTGAAGTCTGAAGGGTAGTTGCTTTAGCAGTAATCCCAAGAGATTTGAGCTGGGGTTTCCAGTTAAACTCTGGTTCTTTTATACAGTGTATGACTAATACAAAAGAATACATGTAAGCCCTGGTCTGTGCACTATGGACTAAATCTGTCAGTATGTAGTGATAACAAATGAGTAAACCGTTGGAATGATATAATGTGAAATGAGTAAGCATCAGAGTATAGTAATGGCATATGAGTAATCTGGATGCATATAATGAAGGAAAAGGGAAAAGAGGTAAAGGTAAAGGTAAAGGTAAATATGTATCATGACATCACCCTCTCTTCAAGACTCATGTCCACACAAGGTTGTACTTGAATCATCTTGTCGATTTTGTAATTGGTGATTATCAAGGGATGTGTTTCATGAGGGTATGGAACTATTTTGGCCTTATGGAGGTATTTGACGTTGAATAGTGTTATAGGATTTCAAAGTGTAGAGACGTGGTAGATTGGATAAGTGTACATTCCTTCAGAATTTGGGAATATCGAGGGGAGGATGGAAAGAACAGTAGTGATTGCTTTAACAGAACTGATTTCATAAAGGCAAAGGTATTTCATCTTGTGCAGTAAACAATTTGAATTCTTCAGAGATGTTTTCAAACCATCATATATTTTTGTTATTGATGATAAATCGATGTTCACAGTCATGTCTGTGGTGATAGCGTCTGTGTTTCTGAGTTTGCAATGTTTTAGATTTATGAATTTTGGTGTGGCATTGGTGAATGTTGGTGTGAAGGGTTTTGGGGGTTCTGTGGGGATGTATTTCGTTCTTTTTGCCTGGTTGATTGTGGCTTGGTGATCAGTTAAAGTCTCAAGTGGTCTGAAAGGAATTTTTTTGAAAGCGGTAGAATTGATGCAATGAGGGGCATTTGAGTGTTTACAATGGTATTCATTGATCTTTTTCTTTGGGTTTTATAGGTTTGCCTCGGGTTCCCATGTGTTATGTTCTGCGGTGTAGTTCTTCCATTTGACCAAGTATTGGAGCTTTCTTCGATTATTGCTATTTGCAATAATAATGACATTCTGAGAAATAAAATCTTTCAAACTTGGGCAGGTGGTCAGTGTGGGAATATTGTCCAAAAGCAGTAGCCAGACCAGAGAAATGGCTTTAGCAGGTGAAATTCTGGTGGGATTAAAAATTAAAAACTATGAGCTTGTTCCTCTCGAAAATCCGTGCAGGATAGGGTCAGCTTATATGCTACAATATGTATTTTTGATGGAAGTAAAAATCATAAGGTATTCTCTCTTAGCAACAGCTTCTGCTTTGAACTGGGAGGTCCTGGTGCTCCAATAATTTATTCCTGGGCTCTCCTATGGTACTTTAACACTCACATCACTTTCTTCCTCCAGAAAATAAGCAAGACAGACATCCAGGGTATAATCTATACATTGCCTCATGTGAACCATAATGATATTCCAGGTGTCTATGAAGTAGCTCAAAAAAAGTGATGTGAGTACTAACATACCACAGGAAAGCCCAGGAATAAATAATTAGAGCACAGGACCTCCCAGTTCAAAGCAGAAGCTGTTGCTAGGTGAAAATACCTTATGATTTTTACTTCTACCAAAATACATATTGTAGCATATAAACTGACCCTATTGTTGGATCCGGGTCAAAACAAGGTACTATACATGTTTCTTATTGTTCTCTTTTGTATGTACTGCCATCTATCCAGCGACCGAAGTCACCTGCTTATGTTCCGTATCTTTATTGTATTTGCACAGATCTCATCCGTGCACCTTTCCTTTATATTCCATAGTGTACAACACACACCTCAGTCGCTTTATACACAGACTGAGGTGAGTATCCCTTTTGCACTTATGCATGTACTAGTACTCATGACTCCATAGAGTATCCCTGATCTATAGGTACTTACTACAAATATAGTCGCTTGATACGCAGACTGAGAGTATCTCTGATCTATATGTTATGAGCCCCAGTCCTCTCTAATCATACAACAACTCTACTTGCCTTTGTGAAATGTCCTCCACTACTAAAGTTACCAAATCCTTCACCCTCCTGAAGCTCCGCTCCGACAGCTCAAACTGGATCCTCTTCCAGGACAGCATCAAGCTCAAATGCACCTCTCATACCCTCAAGAATCATATTGACAGCACTGGAACCGAGCTGGTTAACCCCATCCCTCTGTCCAAGGTCAGACTATGGTGCTGACAGCCGTGCAACAAACTGCTGTCGATGAATTCAAAAGGAAGCTAGAGAAATAGGTGTCAGGGGAAGCTACAATCCAGAAGGGACTGTCTGAGGCATTGCTGCCAGCACTTTACCTTACAGTGTGAAAGGAACTTACTGTGAAGACAGTGTGGGACGCTGTGGTGAAACACCATCACCAAAAGTCCCAGTTAATTATCATGGAGCTATGTCATAAGCTTCGGAATGAAAGGTGTGATGAGAAGGGAGACATGTGCGCTCACCTAGCCAAGCTCCAGCAGATGCACAACGATCTTGCATCTATGGGAGAAGTCCTCCCCAGTGATGGATTTTGAGCTATCATACTTGGATTGCTCCCTGCATCGTACGACACCTTCCTCACTGCTGTTTCGAACCGGCTTAGCCCTATGCCATACCTGATGAGACTTGAGGCAATGACCATTCAAGGCATCACCATTCCTGCCCACAACATAACCATCACACCACTGAAGATAACTCCCAACAATCTCATTGAGGTCATCAGACAAGAGGCTGACTGCCGTGCCATTAAATCCAGAAACTCTAAAAAGGATATGAGTGACACTGCATTTAGTGCAGGTGCTCAATCTAGAGGAGGGAAAAGGGCGGGCGGCAAGTCAAACATCGAGTGTTATAATTGCCACAAGAAGGGCTCTCTTAAGGCTGACTGTTGGGCAAAGGTGGTGGTAAAGAAGGGCAAGGCCTGAGAGACAAGGGGAAAACTCACCCAAAGGAGCAGGCCGCAGCGGCCGCTGACTCCGACGATGCAGCGTGGATGGTGGAAGTTGAGGGCGGTACTGATATTGTCCTGGATGACATCTTCACTGACCTATTCGAAGGTGAGGTCATGTCTACAGATGACAACATTCCTGAGCTACTCACCTGTTCATCTTCTGATGACAGCACCTCCGATGCAGATAGCAGTGATGATAAAAACTCACCTAGCGAGTGGATTCGTGCTCACGCAAGGGGACTCCTTGTTGAAGATGATGAGGGGGAAGCTTATACTCCCTATCACAATGCTATGCTTGTGCATGACTGTGAGCATGAAACCAGTACCAAAATTGAGTTATATGATTCGGGTGCCTCACATCATATGTCCCCCTACCGCGACTGCTTCATCAAATTTGTATCCATTGTCCTGAAAGCCATCACCACTGCAAACAAACTCACATTTGACACAACTGGCCGTGGCAACATGGAGATCGAGGTCCCACTCGAAAATGGAAGGTCCTCAAAGGTCCTCTTGAAGGATGTACTATATGCGCAGGACATGGGTGTGACCCTAGTCTCCATCAGTCACATCAACGCTGCGGGACATAAGGCTGTGTGCAATGGACCATCCCTGAAGCTTTTCACCTGTATGAAAAAGCTGTTGGGGGAGATTCAGGTCAGCAAAGGGCTCTACCGTGTTGAGCATCGTGAATCTGCTCACACAGCTGCCAAAACCCTGACGGTGGATGATCTTCACCATCGAATGGGCCATATTGCACCTGATGCCACAAAGTTGCTGGTAAAGAAGGGTATCATTGAGGGGATTGAACTCGACGAGTCTCAAAACCCACATACCTGTGATGCGTGCGAATTTGCGAAGACCAGCCGCAAGGCAATCAAACACAGGTGCATAGCGGAACACACCAAGTCTTTTGGTGATGAGGTCCATTCACATCTGTGGGGACCTGCACGAGTGGCCACTAAAGAAGGGAAAGAGTACTACATCAGTTTTACTGATGATCATACTTGATTCACAGTACCATACCTCCAGCAGACCAAAGACGAAACCTTTGGGTCCTACCAGAAGTATCAGGCATGGGCGAGGACTCAGCAGAATATTGCTGAGATAAAGGTTCTCCGCTCTGACAGAGGTGGGGAATACCTAAGCAGAAAGTTCACTGACTACCTTAATAAAAAGGGGACCACTTGCAAACTTACTGTCCGTGACACGCCCGAGTACAACAGCATGGTGGAATGCCTAAACCGCATGCCACTCAAAAGGTCCAGGCCATGCTCCATGCCAGCAGATTGCCGAAAAATTTCTGGGGGAGGCTGTAATGCATGCTGTGTACCTAAAGAACCGCACATCAACCCATGCACTCGAAGATAAAACACCTTACGAGATGCTCACCAGTAACAAACCTAATCTCGCTAATCTACACGAGTTCAGCACCAAGGTCTGGGTGCACAACAATTCCGGTAGCAAACTTGATGGCCATTCACGAATCAGCCACTGGGTAGGGTTTGACGAAATCAGTAGCGGACACAGGGTATACTGGCCGGACAAACAAACTGTAGGTGTCGAATGCAGCATCAAATTTGATGACAACTGGGTAATGGTTCCCTAAACTGTCACACTTGAGGGCAAGCCTGCAGGTAACAAGCTTGATGATTCGGCCCCATTTGCACTGGCTCTACCAGCACAAAATTCGCAAATTCCGGACCCAAAACCTCTTGCACCGGCTCTACCAGCACGAGATCATCTCAGAGCAGGCTCTGGGACCCTCCACACATCACAGAATTGAGGATGATATGACAAAGCCTTTTTTGGCCTTAAAAGACATTAAATATCTATAATATCTATCATTCTTACATATCCCCTTTCAAGGCCAGATATATGTAGGCTTGGTTGGTAGAAATCACAAGCTTACACAAAGTGATACATATTGTTAAGTTATGTCTGGGTGATGATATCTGACACAAAACCAACACATTTATCTGGCTTTATAATGCCAGGTGGCATTGGCAGTTGTCTTCAGATTTGCCAGTGTTGCCTTGCCATATCAGTACAATGTCATGGTGATAGCTTTGTGCAATTAATAAATGTTCTTAAAATACTAGCTATGGTTGGTGGAAACTGCCAGAGCAACCAGAATGATATTTATGGCTATAGCTCTGAGAAAGATATTCCCTTGAGCAGGCCAATATTGATTGGCTGGGACTAGTGCAACTGGTATTATAATTCAAGATGATGTTTGTGGAAACTGCCAGAGCAACCAGAATGATATTTATGGCCACAGCTCTCAGAAAGATATTTCCTTGAGCAGGACCCCAATATTGGTAAATCTCAACATGAAGTCTCAATCTTCAACTGCAAAATTGATTATATTTATATACATATATGTAATGCCAAACACTATTTTATCATGGCTGCCTGCCGCTGTTCTCAGCTGCTTTCGCCGCCGCACATTTTTCCTTGATTCTGGCCAGGGCACTATGCAGGTGGGACATTGTGCTGAAGAGTAACTAGGGAAGATTTGTCTAAGTTTAGAGATTCAGCTGGGCTCATTAAAGAAAGCGCAGCATTCCTTACCAGTTCCACCATATGACAAGATCATTCACTTCTTCTTGTTCCTCAACATCATCAAACAAATCCAAAATAGAATTGTAAAAGCACTCTGAGTCCGTGGCTGTATCCATTCTCGAAAACACTGGCAAAAAGCTCAATGCAAAGCGGACCTAGGCAAAAATGTTTGATTAGTCCAGGGGATTTAAGCAACCGAAAATTTACTTGAGTAGCAATGTAAGCGATTGAAGCTGGCGTCACATGCATCATCCTGTGAATACGAGCATTACCTGAACGAGTCGCTTTGGGCTCTTTGTCAACAGAGCTTGGAGACATAAATATATGTTTAATTGCCTGGAATGTGATCAGCATTTCAGATAATTAAATAAAGACAGAATTCACCGAAATAAGTATAGTGCTGTGAAAAAGACTGTTCCATGGATCTTCCAGGTCATAGTTGTCCCCATGATACAGAAAGGTGGGCCACTAATCACCTGAAACCATCAACTCCCCACTGTGGAGCTTTTCCTTTGCATTTTTGAAGCATAAAGGCTTACTTGTTATTCATCCAATCCAATCTGGCCGGACACAGCACTGCCCCAGTACAATCATGATGGAATCCACGATCTGTCTTGACGTTACAAGACAGTGAGGGATTGAGAACATGGTCTTGAGGAGTGATCCAGTCTAAAATGGCACTCTTCAAGCTTTTCGTGTTGTCAGACCTTGCACTAGAAGCACCCTTTTGAATCTATGAATCCAAAATTCCCTCAGATCATGATAGTGCCATAATAAGAAATCAACATACTAATTCAGCCATGTGCATGGTATTCTCCTCAGAACCTTGTACGAGCCGTTCCTCTAGGCCTGGTATTGTCTGGAGAAGTTGTTTGTATACACAATACTCCTTACGCTCCCTGAAGATATTGCTGTCAATAGGTATGTTGGCCAGTATACAACAAAACTTACTTGGCAGTAAACGACTCGTTGTTCTGGCTGGCGAGTTCTGCTTCTCGGAGAAGCCCATTGGTCAGCAAGGCATAAACACTGCACAATGCATAAATAGTGCGGCCAAAATGTCAGCCATGATGGACGAGCAGATCAGTCACACAACTGCAGTTGAAGTTAGTTTAGGCAACATCATCAATGTATAGAACTTGCACTTTTTTCCTAGGTCCAAGTTGGAGGGCATTATTGTGTTCGCAATGCCCTAAAACAGATGCAAGAGGCATGTTCCTGTCAGAGGCCATGGTTGTGTGGTGAGTTGGCATTGTGGTTGGGCACCTTTTATGATGTAGATATTGATGATCTAGGCAATGTGATCTGCTCATATATATTTACTCAAGTCTGAAAGGATACATATCCTTCATAGCATCTAGGTTGCCGTCGTCATTCGAATGATCTAGGCAATGTGATCTGTATAAATTATTGTTTTTTTACTAGAGTCTGAAAGGATACATATCCTTCATGGCATCTAGTTTGCCGTCATCACTCATTCCATATCTATTATCTGTGTCCTCAGAATCGCTCACTTTGCTGTCATCCCAATCTTCATAGCTCAACTCGCTATCACTCTGACCAGGTGACTGTCCCCTTCTGTCAATTCCATTGGGCTCACCCAGTTCATCGTTATCATGAATTTCTTCCTCAACCTCATTGTGACTCTCTGCGGCGGTAGGCAACACTGTTGTTTGATAGACATATGTGTGACCCACTCCAAGACCCCAATGATGACACATCATCATATCCCTATCCAAGAATCTGAGTGATTGGCAAATTAACAAACATTCTGCCCAAACTTGATAATACACACCGCACAACATAATAAGCTCGCCAGTCCTTCGAGTCTCGAGCACAATGTGAGAGGCCTATACCATCGGAGTGAATGGGCCCTTGAGAAAAAGTGGGGACAATATGACAGCCTCATAACACATCAGCAGGATCAAGAAAACCAAATAAGTCTTCACAAGCTGTTGGAGGGAAACATATACGGTCAAGAGACCCTGTAGTCCACCCTCTGCAAGGTTTGCCCATATGGTACCATCTGACCCAGAGAAACTCCAGTCTTCTTGGGTGATAGGTGGTCACACCATCACCAATATAAACAGCATTGGCATGAAATATGCCTAGAACCCATGTGTACCAATAAGGGTGCTCTGAGAGCAAGGAGGACACTTTGGGATTGAGAACCATAATTTTGCAATGTGATGTATTAACGTGTATGATGTCTTCTGCATGCCAGACATTGTAGGTGGTGTAATTCACCAGCATGATTTTGTGCTTGTACATGTGATCCTGTTTGAACAGTACACCTTTCCAAGCTTTGCTGGTATCTGTGGTTGACTGTACACTGACATCAGCCGATCCTGCACCGTCTGCAATAATAAGATATCAGATCCGAGGCAACAAATGTTGTTTTAATTTTGGTATGAAGTCCTATCATAACAAAATTAGTACAGTTGTGCAACTATCATCACGGCTGACTACCTTAACTGCCGGGTCACCTGCATGCCTTTGGACAAATAAACCAATATGTTCTGGTTCATTTTGGGTCATGCCAATAGAGTGATGAACGTCTGGACTGATAGAAATTTTCTCCTTTTAAGGCAGGTGATGTCCCTCATTTCAGGTACGAATTTGATAGATGCGTGCTTGACGATGCTCTATTTGCGTCATCTGCTTCACAAACTGTCTGCAATCTGTTCGAGAATACCTGGCCTTCGATGTATGGTGTTCCAGTTCACCCTAAGCCCCAGTCAATCTTGAAGTTGCATGGATAGCAAATGATCACTCACTAGCTCTGTGGTATAGGAGTCGCATGTTCTATATTTTTCAATCGTGTCTGGGTAATCACCAAGTGAGTGGTATTTATATGTCTGTATATTGAATGTTTTCTGTTGGTGAGTTGTGGAGATTGATGCAGAGGCATCTGGCCTTGTCAGGTTTTTTAATTTTCGACAGTTGCAAGCATCAGTTTCACATTTGAGTTCACGTGCACTAAAGGCAGGACAAGTCTTGCCAACAAAGTCATGCATTTCCTGTCGAAGTAAAATGGTGGTTTCTTCAAAGATCTTCAAGGTATGGTCAGTGTGCATTCAAAGTTTCACTAGTCCATGCCAATGAGTGCAAGTAAAGAGGAGCTTCATAATAGCATGGTTATATAGTTCTGAGAGAAGCCCGTCAAAAACAGGGATAGCACACTTATTATTCCTTGTCAGAAGAGGTTGAGATGCACTGGACAAGATGGCGTACCTGGAGGAGATCTTCATAATCTGGCACAGCCACCTTCTTTATTTCCGATGAATTCACTGCAAACTTCCAGATGATGACCTGACCGAACATTGGAACTTGCTGATATCTGACATTTGAGCCTTAGTTGTGCATGCTCAGAATCAATTGACATAATAATGCATACTAATGGTCCATGTCATTAATTGAGGCAGTATCAGCAGCATCAAGAATGTGAACCAGATGGGTATATAGTGCCTTCCAAACATCCAGCTCGAATTCATGCATGAGGTCCACCGTCAACATTGGAAATAGATCGAAAGCAAGTGGGCCCAGCCATATGGAGAAAGCATTCTGAAAAGTTCCTGTTAGTGGATTGAGCAGGTAGATATCCAATACCTACAGATGTCGGAACCCAAGATTCCTTCTTCAGGAGATCCTCCACCATCTCAGTGTTCACCACAAAATTTTTGTCATAGATGATCTGTCATGCTAATTTGACTCTGCATTTCCTGTCATCATTATCAACCCAAGCAAGAGAATGTTGTTGCTTCATATTGAGTTTCATTCCCATATTCTGCATACACAACATAGGAATGAGGCATCGCAGACAGGGACAGTTACTGTGATTACAAATTGACCCTAGGAGGAGTTTAGTAATGTACAATGGAAAGAAAGAGGTCCGGCTTACTTTTCAGGATAATCCACAGAGTATGTAAATACTCTTGGATAAAATCGCCAAAGGATCCCATCGCAGCATTGTATCACAATACCGTGCTCATAGGCCTCAATGAAGTTGTCATCAAGTAAAACTTGCCACTGTGCATGAAATGCCTTGCAGTGGCAGTGTGCCATGATTACATCCCTCAGGCCCTTTCTACCAACATGTTCTGCACCCAAATCTTTGAATAAATCCGGAATCTGAGGACTAAATTAGCTACCAATACATCAGGAACATCAAGCAAGATCTTACACTCTGGAAATATGCAATGTGATTGCATAGATTATTTGATGGCTTACATCGCCGATACTTGGACTTGTTCCTGAAGAAAAGGTAGCAAGGCCACAATTTGGCATTTCCAAAGAATGTGAGGTGGGTCCCATCTGACCAGAACATCAAAGTAGTAATCACTCAAGGTAACTTGCAACCAGGCTCTCCTGGAAGTTCTTGAAGCTGGCTGTGGGCTTTTTAGAATACAGAGGATGTATAAAGTTCACCATGGATATGAACCTGGTCACTCTCTGTATGAGGCTTCCAGAGAAGATCATAAGGCTCATTCAATTTCCGGTACTAGTACACCTGCCATGTCTGCCTCACAATGACTTTCAATCTGTGAGTTTTCTGAGGAGCCAGGCAATCTTGAGTCCACGCATGGTTTTTTCCTCCTGTCCCAAAGTTCCTTGGCTTTTGTCAGAGCCTCTTGTAGGACACTTTTGCTAGACTTGCAAGTATGTTTATGGAAGTTGAGTGGACCAGGGCCTGAAAAGGACCTCCTGCAGCCACACATGTAAGTGGCCACTGTCCTTGGCAATTCCATAGACACAAGGTAAGCAGATGTGAAGGGTCAGATGCAATGGTAGGTAGACGTAGATGATTGAACACTGTATGCAAACGTTGTGTGGGAACGAATCTTGTCATGGAGATATGGACCTAGGTAGCTCAGATTGGATCTACTCCCCAAACACTCAATCTTGATGTTATTCCTCAAAAAATAATGAAAAATGGCTATAAAATGTTTGTGATTTTCATCCAAATGCAACAACATGTCTGCTCTAGACATCTCCAGTCTTATAGACCTTTTGAACGACATTGACAGTAAGCCACTTGTCTGATGATGGGCCAGGTTGGTTGTATTCTGATATTTATTCTGATAGATGACACTGCTATCCCCAACCTGGGCCATGTCAACGGCCTGACATTGGTGAAAGCAAAGGTATTGCCAAGTGGGTACCTAACTCAGCCAATTTGGTCCCCTGAACTGATATTGACACAGTTATGAGAGATATCCCCATGCACAACCCTCTCACAAGGATAAGGGAAACCACGTTGGACAAACTTTTGCGCCTCGACTCGACCAGACGATCTAGACTCTCAGAGGTGGAATTCAAGGCCCTGTTCATGCAATGTTGCCACTGCCATTGGGTAACAACAACAGAGAGGTTTCAGTACCACGAATGCACCATAGATGTGCAGTGGATAATTGACTTGAGTGGCGATGAATAAGGCAGGAGCAATTATGTAGTTGGCTACACATACAAAATTGAATATCATTACTTGGGCCAATTGACCAATCACTGGCCATTGAGGATAGAGATGAGCCCACCAACCTGATAGAAAAGGTTAGTATATTGTGGTACCCAACACACGCTGGGGTCAATACTTGCCTTTTCAAAGAGGAACTGTTGAACATAGCCTAGATGCGTTGAAGAAGGAAGGGACAGTAGTTGGTTGCAACGTGGAGACTGAAGGCATAGTGAGAATCAGTTAGTGAAGGACACGGGTAGGGGTATACCCACGGGTTATGTGTTGGTATTTCTACGGGTGCGGGTACGGGTACAGATATGTGTACCCGGCAAAAACCTGTACCCGTGAGGTCAGACCTGTCACTCATATATGGACCCGTCACTTGAAAATATATACATTAAGCAAGTTCAGTAACTATATAGAATGTATAGTTTTAATTTGAAGGGGTTGACAAGCTTTTGTATTTTGTTCAAGCCACGGGTGTGTGATTTTCACCCATACTCAGCCTCAGCCACCGAGTTCAAACTCAGCCACCAGACTCAACACCTCCACCAACCGCTGAAGAAAGCGGTAACCGCGGGCAAACAAGGTAAGTACTTTTCAAGCTATAACTTTATTAATATACTGTATATATATATAGGTGAATTTCATGGTTAAACACGAAACAACGCGTCTGACGCGGCACCCACCACCACCACCAGAACCGACCCCATGCTCTTCAAGAGAGTGCGGGGTGTTCGATTTCGACTTCAGCCCCCACACCCATCCACCACCACACCCCCACGCTCTTCAACCACACTACCACTATCCCGCCTCATCACCCACACCCACACCTGCCGTCTCGCTTCAAACGCGAGACGGCCACATCATCCTCGTCACCTACCACACCACCGCATCCCTCATCCCCCACCCCAGCCTCGTCACCCACCCCGGCCTCATCACCCACCCCAATACCCGCCGTCTCGCTTCAAACGCGAGACGGTGTATGTATATTTTATGTAGATAAATTATATAGAATATATTATGCATATTATGTGTGATACCCGCGGGTACCTGCCCACAAGTACGGGTACGGGTGTACCCCGGGTTGAAATGGCCATACCCGCGACTGTACCTGGACCCTTGGTGGCGGGTATGGGTTTTTGAGGGGTATGGGTACGGGTACAGCCAAAAGTACCTGGGGGTTACCCGTGTCCCTCACTAGAATCAGTTGGGCTAGTAGTTTCCCTGATAACTCGGTAACAATTCTAGTGCTCCCCTAGTGGACTTGATAACTCAATGACAATGTAAGCAGGTAGCTAGATTACAAGGGCTAATAGAGTGGATTAGTTTATGGAGGTCGTTAACGGGTGGTAGGATTAATACTTGCCTGGAAGGGTCAGCCACAAGTCAGAGACACATAGAGAGTTGATTGCAACAAGTGGATAGTGAAGTTGGTGAGAATTTGTTGAGCTAGTAATTGCCCTGATAACTCAGTGACAATTCCAGCATGAGTAGTTGACTTGAATAACTTGAACTACTTCAGCGATGTTTGAAACTCAGCACATTTTTGCAGGTCCGACTCCGAGTCTGAACTTGGAAGCTTGAAGGCTATGTTTACTGTGACAAGTAATACTGTGACAAGTACATGCACTCATGGCCTACACTGGGTTACTGGGTAGGCCAATGTGCTCGCAATACCATAGCCTTGCATGACACATCAATTCCACAATCAACTCTGAGTTGTGATGGTCTAGGTTACTGGGTAGGCCGCAATGTGCTCGCCATCACCGTCAACTTGCCATCTTCGCTTCTCACCTCCTATCTTCTCAATGGCTCGTAATCTCACTTCCACATCAATGATCCTATGACTCCTGACATCTCACAGGTGCGTTTCAATTGTGATCTAATATAGAAGTTTATGACAGCTAAATCATTTAGTCCCACTATCACCTTCTCTGCAATCTGATCTTCTCATTACATCATCATGGTGTACACCAGACCTTTTTAGGTACCCCTGTTGAAGCAGCCTACACTGGAATACTGGGTAGGCTGCAATGTGCTCACCATCATTGTCAACTTGCCATCTTCTCTGCAATCTGCTTGCAATCATCCTAGCCTCGCACCCCATCTATCAACTGCTTGTAATATATCTAATATTTCAACTTCATCCCACCAAGTTATGTCTGCAGTTTGGACAGAAGCGGAAACACCTGTTGTGCGATGAGATAATTAACATTTTTTAAACTCATTTGCTCACCTTTCTCCACCTCTGTCTTGCAATGGCGACGACTCTGAACAACGATTGGCAGGGCAGTAAGGGTGACTGTGATTGACTCAGTGGTGAAAGGCGCGCTCCATGGCACCAAAGAGATCCTGCATGATGGGTTCCACAGCTTCATCCTCCCGCTGCGTGTCATACCATCCAATGGAGTCACTGGTATTGTATCGTGCACTAGGGGCACTGTACAGAGCAGCGGGGATGGGTCCAGCTTATTTATACACACTTGTAACATGGATTTGCTTTTCTTTCTTGCAGTTTTGTGCTGCCCAACCTCTGTGTGGATCTTTGATTCCAAACAGTCAAGCCATTTAGCCATTTGACTTTTAACCTGGGTTTATTAGACCCTCTGTTTGATTGGCAACCATACTGGTTGCTGATACACTGCCTATTGAAGGTGTTTTTCTATGCATGGGCATGTTGTATACCAATGGTATTGGGAGTGCTCTCACACTTTCCGAGTGTCGTGGCCAGGGAGCTGGTGCCCATCCAACCACAGGGGATTCCTTCTCGCTTCTCATGTTACTCTGACTGAGATCAGAATCATCTTCCACATCACTGGGGTTAATAGGGCTGATACCCCTGTGAGTCAACTCCAGGAAATGCAAGACATTATAAGCAGGGTCTCACTGAAGGCATGTACGCTCAGTTATGAGGTGGCTTACATCCTGTAATTGGGATGGGCTCCCATGCTGGGATGGTCTATGGGAATGGATTGACATCTGGGTTGTCGGTCTCAGTTATCGCTACTGATTTAGACACGATTCATCTTTGAACACACTAGATCGTACGTGTTCCGAATCATATTATTACAATATGCTCTACAATTGACTATCACAAGCTGATGCAAACTTAATGTTTGGTATCTGTAATATACAGCGAGAGTTGTGCTCAAGCTGTTCAGGCTTTTTCATGTATGTGTTCATCAATTGCCTTGGCATGGTTGTTGGGTCCCTCACAATGTTGTAGACTTCCAGAAGGGTGAGAGGTAAATATCGGCCCGTTGTTGTAATGCCGACACATAATTAATTGCTCACAACCTGTTCAGTAGGCAAATCAACATGGACTATAGTCTTTGCCAGACCTTCGCCCGGCTCGGTGGGATAAAGACAGTGATTGTGCTATATGACATTATGTGTCAGTATTGGATAAATCTTGGCAAGAGGGTAAGACAGAGCCCGTATCTTGACATGGACAGGGATCTTGTGATGCACAAAGGGATCAGCCTGTTTCATGTGCATGGACGCAAAGATGCGTGCATGCCGATGTTTGCACCAAACTACATACCGGGTGCAGGCTGAGTGGATGGCGAGATATTGGAAATGCTCTGGGCACCACTGAATAAAGTGATGAGTAGCACGAGGGCGATGACGAGGGGGCATCAGCAGGAGACATTGGATGATCACATGAAAGACTCAAATTGGAAGAAATTGATCGGCATCGGTAGGGCATATCACCTTGGTCCTCAGTATAATTACAGAGTATTACTGCAGTGCCAGCCTTGTGCCAAAAATATCCAAAGGCACAGGATCGTCTCATTGAATATCGGGATGCATTCCTGGTGTTAAATGCGACCACTGACCAACGGCTATCCAAAGCATGGGGAGAACAGGAGCAGAAGGCTCAAGCTGACAGATTTTCATGGCCGGATTCTTTGCTTATTTATGATGTTCAGCTCAAAAAAGGTCATTTTGGCTGCTATCTTGTTCAAGATATATTTACTAATCCACTCATAGCACTGACAAAGGCCGAAATTCTTGTGTCTTTGATGGATGAAGAGTTGTGAAGTGGTAGGTCAACTGGCCTCTTGGCCTGGCTTGCAGCAGGTTTGAAGATCGAAGAATCTCAGTGAGATAAAATACCATGCATTGTCTCATCCTGGTTTACCTCATATATGTCTCAGGTTACAACTCAAAGCCCTTGTTCGGTCTTCAGGATGTGAGTCAGAACATTGAGATCAACAAGTGTCGGGACAGATTGCAGCCTAGGATCAATGCTTGGAACAAGCAAACAGACCAATACTTACACATGTTCGACTTGGACGATGGACTGGAACTGCAGGACCTCTTGGAACAAGACACCGAGGCCGACAGGAAGCAGAATGCCGACCGCAGCAACTATACCAAGGAAGCTTCGGCAGTTGACACCGACAACAAGCCTGATCTCATGTCTGCACAGGATCAACTATTAGCTGAACACAGCAGGCTATATTTCCCGTCATGCTTCTCTTTGGAATGCTTTCCACAGCAAGCCGACAAGGAACTCGAACTTCGGCTCAGCCAGGCCAATGATGCTCTGCATAATCTCAGGATTGGACTCGGCAAAAAATCATTCTTGTTCAGGACTCATGTCAGAGCTGCAAAGTCACAGCAGAAGAAAACACAGGCATGATCAGAGGTCAGTAGTGTTGACAGAGAGGTCAGGCAGCAAGCCCGAATATATGTGTCAACCCGCCGAAAGATCGTCGGCCTGGGCGTGACTGCCGATATTCTTGACTGATACAAGGAATTGATGCATGGCAACCTTAAGATTAGCACTGCCATAGCAACACCAAACGCACCTGGCCAGCGAGACACTTGTCTCTCCTGGTTTTGGAATATGGATGTGCAAGCCGATGCAGAGGCCGACAATTGGATGGAAGAATGTGAGTGCTAGTCGGCATCCACACCCATCTCTTCTTCTTACCAGTGCAAAATATTCTACAGAGTGCATTGGTTGAGGGCAAAGGCTGCTTATGACTGAGCCAAAGAAGAGGCCACCCTTCTCGAAAGCGAAATGGGGTGGACAATGTCATATTTTCAGTTCCATGAGATAGCATGGCGCTGTCAGTCCCACAAGACCTATTTCCCATCGGTCAGTCATACAGCCTATGCCTTCCAGCAGGTGACAATGTATCAGCAATTTGCCGAGCAAGCCCAGCAGGCTGTTGAGAAGACTACAAGCTCTTCCAATCTGAGTCGAACATAAGGAACACCAGAATATAAATTTACAGTTTATGTTACAAGGCTAGTAGTGTGTGCTAGATATTACAGTAACAATGATTTTGGCCTCAATGCCGTTTTCGTCTCCCAAGGTTGGCTCACAATAAACCGGCGCAGCTCTTCATACTCCCTTTGCACCTTTGACAGTCCTGCCTCCAGGTTTTCAATCTGTGGCAATAGCAACATTGTTGTCAGCTCATATCCGGCCTCCTGCTTGACTGCGGCATCTACTATCAGTTGCACCTCTGACCAAGAATGTTTCCCGAGCGATGACAGCAGGGGAATCTTTATGGTCAAACCTGGAAGTCTGATTAGTTTGTCATTGAAATTCCACACAACAATCCACGTACCTGACATTGATCTCGTTGTTGAAGAGGCCAGAACAGTGGACTGGACTGCAGGTTCGGCCTTGAACGGTTCGGCTGTTGTGGCTCTACTTCTGACATGCCCAGATTGGCGTAGCCCTGTTGGGTCGGTATATGCCGGACTCAGCCTCGCTTCTACAGCTTTTGGCTCAGGATGCACTGGCTTCGCCCTGGATTTCTGCAGCGTCTTCGATGTGTTGACCTCGGGCTGTCAGGCTGGCTCGGGATGCACCGGCTTCGTCTGTGGCATCTTTGGTGTGTTGACCTTGGGCGGTCTGGAGGACCGGCCTGGCCCCACAATCATGCAGGGTACCAGGATGTGTCTGGGTTGCCATGGAGTGTGTGGCATCAGGAAGTCCAGATTAATGTCAGGAGGGGGGGTGGTTGACTCCGATGATGGTCCCATCGAGGGCTCGGTTTTCCTCTTCTTACTCGGCGGCTCTTCATCGCCAATCTCGACTCCTGTCAGTCTTCCAGCCCCCTCTATCTTCTTCCTGCTGATGCCTTTCTCTGTCGATTACTTCAGTATCCCCCATGGATGTCCCCTTCCGCCATCTTCTCCCCTCTGGTTCTCCTTCCCTATCTCCAATCTGCCCTCGCCCTCCTCCTTCTTAATCACGATCTCATCCTCCTTCGACAATTCTTTCAAAGGCATGTCCTTCTGCACCCTCCCTTCCCTCCACCATAGCCGTCCACCAATGTCAACCTTCAGTGTCTTCATCCCGGGCTGGAACCATTTGCTGGTAGCAATCGTGGGGTCGTTCTCCGACATGGATTCAAAGTCGACAGGCTGCTTTGAGGTCGATGCAACGAACAATCTTTCCCAGACGCTGAGCACCAAGTGCGGCACCTGAATAGCTTGCTTGTGGACGTTGGAGACCTGGGTGATGATGTTACCCAGCGCAAGTTCAAACTTCAACATCATGTGATCTGAATATCGCACTCAGGCAAAATTGTCTTAGCCTGAGTGTAGATCAGGTTCATGTTTACTATGTAACCAGTCATATCCAGAGGGTTTTGTATTGAGATGTATGCATCAAAGGTGATATTACCAGGACATCCACAAACACTGTGCTACCTGCCTGACTTCCTGGAGTGCCCTGAGGATAATGTCTTGTCCAGTAGTTCAGTATTTGTAATTTAATTTACACCACTACATGTGCCATGCAACACAGATGACAATGTTGGGATAGAAGCTGACATGGAAGTGTAGGAGGAATGACAGACCTGGATACAAAATGAAAGGCCGAGAACATGATGCCGAGACCGAGAGAGTGACGCCGAGACCGACAGAGTGACGCTTACAGCGGAGAGGAGAACGAGTCTAAGACTGGCTTTGATAGCACGGCCTGGAGACTGACCAGAGTTATAGTGTGAGACAGATGCTATAGCCACAGACATGCTGCCGATCAGCAAGACATGGAGCCCTGGAACAACACTGAAGTCCCTGAGGCTGAAGTTGAGGAAATGCAGGATTGCAAGCTTACAATGCTGTTACAATTCTACCAGTCTTACAATCTTTGTAGCACTCGATGTCTAACCTACAATTGCTGTCCTAAATAATGTCTGCATGTCTATCCCGAACCCCTTGCACTTCCATTGCCTTCAACACATAGGCCTGTAATTGTTTCACCTTTTCCGCAACCTCTTCCTGACCTTTCACCGTCATCTCATGCACTTTCAACCTCAGGGCAATCAACTCTGAGACAAGCTCGTCGTCCATGATGGGATCATTGGCCCGAGTTGCTTCGGCTTCCCTAGCCGGCGGACCAGGTGGAGAAAACTTCAGCATTTTGTTGCTTGTAGGTTATGTTGTTAGTATTTCATGCCTTGAGATTCGGGTATCAGCAACTTACACCTTCCACCAATGCCAGGAAGGATGCTGCCATGACTGAATACGGCGTTTTCATAATTGGTGCTCCTCTCGCCCACCAATGGCTGTCGTCAATCTTATTTCCATCCTGCTGCAACTCAGGATCACCTTCCACTGACAGCGAACCCAACTTGCTCCACGGGTCCGGCCCTCCCAGGATCCCGTATACCGACGTGATGATAGGTGGCGGTGGATGTTGCCCCACCCACTTCAATTGATACATTCCCCCCAACATCTTGACTTCCATCTGACCATAGAATTAGTTAGTCACTCTATTCACAGTCGACAACTCACCACTTCTGTAGCTAGCCCCAGCTCCCATTTCCGATGGTCCATTGCGTCAGCCTTTTTCAGTAGCGATTGCAGAGCCAGTCGAATGCGGGAAGCAATGAGCTCCACATGATGTGTAGCATCATGCTGAGATATTGGTGCTGACGATGGGATGGATGATTTGAACTGCAACATGGTGGACATGGGCGGCAAGGTGGATGTGAGGTGATGGAATGCTATGTAGCTTGTTTTTTAGTGGCTGTGGCAAATTCTTCCCACACTGTACTCAAACATACCCTGGCAAGCCAAAGTTCTTCACTTCAAGTGCAAGTATTTTATCCATTTGGTTGCATTCATGTAATATCTATATTCCTACAATGAACAATTTAATACTCTCTGCATGTCGATGACCTCAGTATTGTACTGCAGAAGCTGTGTGTGCTTGCCTGTAAATTCAGCTGCTCTCAGTGTGGCCGCCTGCTGCAGCAGATACTGGACTTCCTCAACTTCCTCCACAAGTAAGGTTGGCTTCAACCGGGTCGATCCTGAGGCACTGCCATTGTTGCCATTGATGTCGGCTCCCCTGATGTCCTTGAATGTCGGCTTCACAGGATGTCAGCAATCAGTCTGTGCTATGCAGTTTCATGTAGAATGACACTCACCCTATATAATGTTGTAAGACCATCATACACATCCCCTTCCCCCACAACTACCTCTCCTCTCCACCAACATCCCTTATAGATGGGGTGCGTGATATTGCAGAGAGCACTCGGATCGCCCATGACCGTGTCGGTCTTGATATTCTCCAGTTTCCCACCAGAGCCATCCATTGCCTTCATGGTGTCAAACAGAACTGTCAGCACCTCAATGTTCGCCCCCAACACCGAGGCATTCCTGATTGCCAACATTGCCTTGACCTGATGACCAGATCTGTGATTCCGCTGTTCACAATTCGATTTGTTGGAAAAACATACAAGTTCCTGATTCAGCCCATATTCCCATAAACAGCATTGCTTTATGTCATCCCCATGGGGTAGATATTGAAGTGCTGATCGGATGCGAGAAGCTTGAATATATACTGTGGATTGGTCTGAAGACATGATGGCTTGAAAGACAAGGTGGGTTTGTCATGTCATTCGCTTAATCCAACATCAGGTGTGGGTGGTGAAAGCCTCAGCTCAGTGAAAGCCTCGGCTTGGTGTGAACCTTGGCTCTGAACCTAGGCTCTGAACCTCGGCTCAGTAAAAGATCCGCTTGAATGGCTGGCAACATCAATCTGCTCTGCAATCAAGTCTGTAACTTCATCCGGGACATTGCTCAGGTCCTCAATGTTCTCTGCGCCAAGAGGTGATGGCTTGCTCCATCGATTGGCTTGGAATCACTTGTCTCAGGCAGCACTCAGGTTCCATTGAAGAATTCTGATGTGGGATTACATCAGGTAGTATGCCTCCTTCATCCACTATGCTGCCTCAATTCCCATCCTCTCATGGACCTTGTCTCTCATATAGTAAGCAAGACAGACCCTGTCTCCCTTGCAATCTCCGACACCATGCTGAACTATTTTCCCACTGAATCCAACCACTGTCCCAGAGTTGTAACGCAGCTTCATCCCTAGTCCCGGGAATTCCATCACAGCATCCTGATATGGCCCGATCGTAGTTAGTAGGTCATACCACTGTGCTCTGGAATAGTTGTCCCAATGGAATGGAGTCTCTCTGTTGCTTAAGGCTGTCATGGCATTGAAGACCAACAGCCAGTACTCCAGCGCCGGATGTAATTCTGGGCACTGCCATAGCTTTTTCACCATCTCTCGGCCACTCTCATACAATGCAGGATGCATCACCCTTAAGATTGCGCTCATTAAAGCTGATGTCTCAAACATTGCTTGCAACCATTTTGTTGCCCCTTGGTCGGGATTCCTGGGCTTCAAACTGGCCGAGATCTCCAATGGCCAATATGGGATGTGCTGAGGGTTCATTAGTACATATTTTCACTGGCACAATGAAGCGCATACCTCATGAGCCTGTTGGAACCAGGCTGGCAACATGTCAACACATCCAGGCGGCCGTGCCATGCACTCATTGGCTAGTTTGTAAAATGCTGACAACTTCCTCCAAGACACTGAAAAGGTCTTCGGCCGGTGCTTCTCAAACATCCAGCCCAGATGTTATGTGGGGTTCCACATCATCATCTATGGTCATTGTAAATCTTATCCGTACCTTAGTAGTGGTATACCCACTTACTTGTCTGCTTGAGGGAAGGACATCCGGCAAGTACCAAGCTAGGATGACTCCATGCATGTCAACAATCATAGTAGGAGACTCGATTGGCCTGTCTGATTGGACTGATGGTGCAGGGTATGCCTTTGAAATGGCAGCCTCTTTATCCTCATTACGGCCATTTTCATGGATCGATAGTCGATCGCAATATCGAACTGTATCCCACGGTATAATGGCTGAGATCATGTGAAGATCAGTATGTATGAAGGTGATCGGTGACTGAGAGGGATTCACATGGATTTCAGTATGCCTCTACTAAACAGCGAGAAATGTGTTTGCAGTCAGTCATTAGATCGACGGAGAGAGACAGAGGTGGGACAATCAGTGTGATAGAGATAGATTGCATCGAGTTCCCTGTTCCCTCCATAGCTTCCGAGCGGTGCTGCTGTAATTGGTGTTTGAATAGATCAACCAGATATTGTGAGACCATGTCTGTGAATGTGAGGACTTGAGATGGATCCATGGTTTTACTTAAGTAATTTCAGATATGGAGGTGTGGTCCAATTGGTGGTCAACAAACTGGGAATGAGAACCAGAAGTGAAGGTCAGAGCAATATTGGCATGGCCAACTTTATTAGCAAATGGAAGATTTGCCAGGCCAATCTCCCACGGAAGAAGTGGGGTATCAGCTGATGCATCTTCAATGGGAAAATGCAATATCGGCTGACCCATCTCTAATGAGAAGGTCACATATCGGCCAATCCATCTCCAATGGGATAATGCAATATTGGCCGACCCATCTCTAATGAGAAAGTCACATATCAGCTGATCCATCTTCAATGGGAAAATAGAATATAGGCCCACCCATCTCTAATGAGAAAGTCACATATCGGCCTATCCATCTGCAATGAGATAATTCAATATTGGCCTACCCATCGTTAACGGGAAACTGAAATATTGGCTGATCTCTAATGACAAAGTGACATATCGGCCAATCCATCTCCAATGAGAAAACTCAATGTCGGCCAACCCATCTTGTAAGAAACCGGGCTTTGCCCTGTTCCTACATTTATTCCTTATTTTATGTCAATACCGAATCGGGCATATATGCCCTTTATTTACATGTATTTACAGTAACTATACTTTAACTCATACCATACACCAGTAGCACAACCTATCTAAACAGACAGGTACTGTGCACTCAGTGAACTGAGTATAAGGCTAGTTTATACTTTTTTGCACAAACTGCAAAGTTTTCTCTTTATTTGTTGAAGAGCAAAAAAAACTACTTAGATATGCCAGTTTACTGGTTTGATGGTAGAGCACTCCCATCTTGGGATGTGCTCCCTGCACCTTTTGAATTATACAAAAAAAACCCAACCAGGCAGCTAATACAGTGCCTCTTGATTGTGAGAACTTGTGTTGATGCTAAGCGCATGCATTCCCACATTGCGGCTGGCTTTCAAATGTGGGCCGAAGAGGCCTCCTACTTCGTGAGCTCCATGCTCAAGCTCCTCAAATTCGAGCATCAATGGGCTGCTGAAGACAATGAACACTGCCTGTCGGTGACTGCGTCATGGATGGACCACTACAGCCGCCAGTTCCAGGACCATGTCAGCTATGACATGTATGCGAAAGCATGCAAGGCCATCGGCCTGTCCCTTAGTGCAGGAAACTCCACTCCGGAGCAGCCAAACAAACGCAAACACCTTCACACCCCAGCCATAGTGGCTAGCCTGCCAAACAAGAGCGAACACACCGCCACGTCACCAAATATGAAGGCTGTGTCATTGCTCACCTATCCAACTGACTATGTCAACTACCACCACGCTCCAAGACTTCAATGCAAGAGCAAGCAGCCGCAGAAACAAGGTGGGAAGTCGAAAGACGAGGAAGGAAGGGCCGGGTGATGGACATAGTGAGTCGTTGTCCGCCCAGCTCAGCCATCAGGCTAAAACCGCCCAACCCACGTCCCCGAACGTGTCGGTTGGCAACAAACCTACACAGGCCATGCCTGCGCGGCGTATACCGCTATACAGCCCAACGGCTGGTCTCCAAACGCGAATGACGCGTCCCTGGCCCAGCCTGCATCTGCACTATCGAAAGACAGTATTATGGCCGAACGCACACTGGCGACAGTGTCACCCAGCTCTGGAACAACATGGAATACACTTCCGGGGTGTATGGACTCCTTGCAGCTTGCCTGCAAGTCCCCAAACACGGATGACACATCCCTGGCCTAACCAGGCTATAAAACATCAAAAATTGATGCTACGGCCGAATGTACACCGGCGACAGTGTCATCCGGCTCTGGAGGTGCAGAGCGAGCATGGCCAAGTCAAAGGTTGTTTGGCGGGGAAGAGGGGAGTGGGCCGCCTGATTGTTCAATGATGTTGGGTGGTGCAGAAAGAGCATGGTCAGGTCGAGGGTTGTTCAGCAGGGCAGGGGGGAGTAGGCTGCCCGATTGTTCAATGATGTTGGGTGGTACAGGGAGAGCATGGGATGTTGTGGTCCGTCTATGTTCATTGCTCTGATATTCAGTTGGTGTGATGGACATTTCGGTCACGGTAATACTGATATTTTCCATAGCTTTTTCAAGTTCAACTGCCGCACGCACTCTTTCCAAAGCAAGTTGCATCAGTTTCAAGCCGCTCTCAACACTATCCAGTTGTTTCTGAGTCGAGACAGGACAATTCGAATCTGGCTCCTGGGCTGGGTTATACGTTGTTGACCGCTGATGTCTGGGCAGGTCCAACAAGGAGGCACCGGTGGGGGTAAGGAAGCGGTCAGGACATGGGCTTCATCCCAATCATTTATTCCCGCTTGAAAATATCATGATTATTGTTCAAAATCCCCAGATAACTAATGACAAACCAAAAGCAGCCTCTATTGCTGCTTGACGGCCTTGTCGCTCTGCACTCCTGCTGGAGAGATCCAAGTCATCGATATCTTGAGTCATATTGTAGTCTTTGTGAAAGTAGAACATTGATGTAAAATGAAAACAAATTGCATGGTGGTAGTTCGATTTCAAGTCAGCCGTGCCTGACAAGTATATATATTTTGCAGCGGGCGGTTTTTCTGATTAAATAAACATAATCTCTCAATTCTGCTCACCAGATGACTTGCCAAAAGTGGACCTCAAAAGCCCAAGACACCTGGCTCGAAAGTCACTTACCTGACTTTACAAAAGCTCAGGCAGATAAAACCACATCCCAGTGGTTTAACAACGTGAAAGCCGATTGGTTCAGAGAATTTTTGGACCCGGAACTGACAGCAGATGAGGTCACGGCACACAAAGGAGATGTTGAGGTAGCCAAGGCAGCTATCTGAAAAAAGACCTGAGACATATGTACCCACAACCCTGCAAGGCACTGTTCATAGTACTGATAGCTTGCAACATATACTTCTGGTTCTTTAACCATTCCCGCAATTCGACTTCTGGCTCAGGAAAGGCACCGCTCTTGAGGCTGGTGTCAAAGGCCAAAAAGTTGCAGCCCTTTCAAGCTTATTCACACCTCTATTACGAGAGCAAATTGAAACCAATCGTGGACGAACAGTACGAGGAATATAAACATACTGTTCCGGTGGCCAAACAAAAAAAGAGGCTTGCATTTACTACCACCCTTACCAAAGAGTTGCTGGAGGGTGAAAGCGACGAGATTAAGGCGGAGGTCGAGGAATTTCGAAACAATCATAACACCGACCCAGATACATCAACAATTAGTGAAGCCAGTGTCAATGTGGCAGGTTTAGAAGAGATAGCAAACAACAAAAACAACCGAAAGTTGCAAGAGTAAGTTATTATTTAAAGTCTCATGACCCCGTGCCATCAATTGTTTGCCAAAGTCGCTGAAGGCCATTATGGATAACATCCATGCACAAACTGGCTAGGCCTGCACAATCATTGTTGGTGGTCCTACTCCATGCCTTAATGGCCAGATCCAGTCCTTTTCGTGAGTTTTACCTTCCATCCCAAACTTCAAGTTCAAGTTCTGATAAGGACAAAATTTTAACCAGGCTGCATCGGGGAAAGACACAAGCGGGGCTAGAATTCGATGAAGACGTGGAGGATTGGGAAGGACAAATTGCTGCTCCCTTTGAGAACTTTTTATGTGAATGTTTTTGTACGTGTAGCCTTCAATAAGCCCGAAAAGCTCTCTCATGTGAACAATTGGCCTAGCTTCTGAGGTTTGCAATCGACGTGCCCTGAAAAGTGACCGTTCACTATGTCCCACACCCGCTCCTGAGGTTCCGGCAATGGACACCAACGGACGCAATGACCAGGTCCCCGGAAACGTGAATACTCAGCCCGCTGGTGACTCTCCAGCTTGGTCCCTCCAAAAACAATGTGAATGCACGGATCCTACCAACAATGGTTCAGATGGAGCTTCTGCCATCAAAGCCACTCCTGAGGTCTCCGGCAACATGGATACTCAGCCTGCTGGCGACTCTCCAGCTCAGTCCCCCCTAAAACGATGTGAATGCACAGATCCTACTGACAATGGTTCAGATGGGGCATCTGCTGCCAGAGCCACTCACGAGGTCCCCGCAACGTCCACCGATGGACATAATGTCCCAGCCAACAACGTAATTACCCAGCCTGCTGGCGCCTCTCCATCTCAGTCCTCTCAAAAATGACATGAACGCTCAGATCCTACCGATGATGGTTCAGATAGGGTTTCTGCCACCAAAAAGGCCAAGGGTAGTTCAGATTACCAGATCAAATGTGCCAAAAATATCCTTCAGAACAAACATGTCCTTAGTGAGATTGAAAAGGCTTTGGTGAAGCAATGCAAAACTCCAGCCCACAATGAGAGGAAAGTGAACTCTGCCGCCACAAATAATGACAATGGTGAAGAGAATATCACCCACGATCATCTGAGCCATAAGGAATCTCTGTAAGTTATGTTGGACAATGTGTAGGGTATTATTATTAACTCCCATTGCAGCCCCAGTGATTATGAGATCGACAACGCTGTGGTGGGTGGTGCAAAGCCTGTTGGTCAAGGTTGGGAGCCTATCGCCGGCGAAAGGAATGAGAAGGCTATTGGACAATGCGGGGGGCTTATAACTGGCACTAAGCTAGTAGCTGCAGATGGGGAAGGGGGGGACGACAACATCGGTGGTGTTAGCCACGGACAGCCTCTCCACAATGGCGAGTGTGCCATTGAACAATCTGTCAATGATGGCGAGACTGCAGTTCTGGATAACGTGTCACCTCTCAACAATGGTCCACCTACTACATCGAGAGAACTAGATGTAACCATGCATTCGTTCGGTCATTCTGATGATGATCCGTCTGTCGGAAACACAAACCCTGGGCTTGCGGAAGAGGGGGTATTGGTACTGCCCGAAGGCATGCCGCAGTGGATGAAGGCTGCTTCGGCCTATCTTCTTGCTCTCAATGGCAGCTGGAAGGGTCTCGTCAAGGCTTGGCTCAGTATCAAAGAAAGCTTTGGTTTCCCAGATGGGGCAGTATGTTCAAACTCTATGATTCAAATTTACATCCTGACACTGCTTTAGAAGAGACAAAATTGGCTTCATGGGGCCTAGCGTCCTGAGGAGATTGCCTGGTGGACTAAGAGGGGTAAAGACTGTGCAACATTTCCAAAGGTCAAGCCTCGAGAATTTGTCGTGATTTGGAAGTCCTGGTGGATAAGTCTCCAGCCAAAGTGGCGTGCTCAAGGTGCTTGGCCACCCTCTCGAGACATACCTGAAGGTGAGCATTGGGACTTGCTCTGTCGTGGCAGAAATAATGGGTTGTTTCTGGTTTTGATGGCTCTGTCGTGGTGGGACAAGTCTGCAAAAATGGAGGCACATCGTGCAGAGTTGGAGATTGCTATGGCTGATCTATTGTGGGTTTTCAAGCAGATTATTTTGGATGTGGGTGGTCAAAAGGCTGGTACCAAGCAACCACTTGATCAGAATGAGGGGGCAAAGGGCAAAAGACGTCAGGTCACCTGATGGAACATGTTTAGATGATTGTTAGAACTTGTGGTGGTTTGTAGAAAGTCTTGAAGCTGTTATAGCAGTAGAGCTGCAGTGAATTATTCTGGCCAACATGACATTTCATCTGTGGCAAAAAATAAGAGAATTGTCATTTCTGTCATACTTCTTGTGGCAAGGTATGACAGAACTGTCATTCCTGTTGGCAAAGTAGTCATTCCTGTCATACTTTCTGTGGCTGTCATTCCTGTCATATTATTTGTGGCAAGTAATGACAGAACTGTCATTCCTGTCATTGTATTCATGGCAAAGAATGACAGAACAACCACCATTGTCACTCTGCACTTTGGATGTCCCAGACCTGAGACCCAAGGCACCATTTTGGCTTGAGTACATCCTATTTTTATGTGATAAACCGCTGAACTTGATCTTCATTCAAAGTCTACTCACCGATGATCTCAACGGCCTCTACTATATCATGAACGATCATTATGGTTATAACCCACAGGCAAAAAAGGTGAAAAACCTTGCTGAGCCGAACCCGGAGTTCAATGGTCCACAGGTTATGCTATATGACGCATGGCAAGGCCAGGGATGGGCCTTACTAAGCCATGGGGGCTTCGTCACTTACCCTCACCATGATGCATCCGGTCTTTGTACATATGTCTACCCTCGATCAGGCTGCAAGCTCGGGGATATTTCCTACCCTCAGTCACTGAACCCAACCAGAACTGCGACGTCCTCTTCAGAGAGTTCGACAAGCTTCTCGGCATAGTTAGTGTTGCTCGAGCTGGCTTAGCTGCCGGCCGGCTAATTTAGCTGC
>QLPF01000685.1:4246-16265 GCA_003314045.1 Hygrophorus pudorinus
AGACGAGACACGGGCGTCTGGATAATACATGCATTGTTTCTCAGACATGAACGCAAGACAGAATTCCGAGTCAGGCTGCATGATTTAAGCAACGGCAGTTGTGCTGCCAGACGGTGGCACATGAAAAAAATGACTTGTCACGTGCACTACGCCGACGATATTCCATATTGGTGCATCAATTCTAACAAGTAACACAGTAATCAGTAGTACGTGAACACCAAAATCCCACATCCATTCCCCTAGTAAGCAGCGTCAGTGGATGCGACCGGTATGCATGAGAGATCGAAACTTGAAATCACCGCTCCGGAGCGAGCGCGCAAGCCAACGGGGATAAAAAGAGGCGCATCCGAGACGCTTGCGAAAGTGGCAGGTGTCCAATAACATCAGACAGAAACCAAACTTGGCACGCTCTGCACGGTGCGGGTCCTCCAATATGCATTCCTACAGTCGACTCCACGTCAAGGCCTCTGGTATCTCAGAGGCATTATCGACAGATTAAAGATGTTGACTATCAAACAGAGACAGACATACCGCGGCATTCCGAGAGGATTGGCTGGGTGTCCTCCACTCACTGAGGTAGTGTACTTGGTGTCGTCGGACGACGTGGCATGCAGTCTCGTGCAGCTTCTGCAGAACCCCTGACTGGACTCAAATGCGATCAGTGTGGCGAGAATCGACGGAGCGAAAGTTGGTTATTAAACCTCTCCTACCGGGTGAAGTTTATCCAGGATATCAAAACCGAGTCACATTTTCCCTGTGATCGTACCGATTCCCCAAACAGCCAGAGTGATTTCCATAATACGCGCACTGAGTACTGAGTAGTTGTGCGAGCTAGTCTTGAGTGAGCTAGTCTTGAGTGAAGCGTCATTTTCCCTGACTCTGTGATAGAATAGAGGCCATCGAGGGACGGAAAATGGGCTAGCGTCCAGCCAACAGGTGGGATACAATGTGTGGAAGCAAGAAGCCATTGAGTACCCCAACGGGCCCAACCGGTCGAACGTGAAAAAGGGTGGAGCGTTTAACAGAGGACATTCTGGCATATTGGACATTGAGACCGTAGCCGAGAAGGGGGGGCGCGACAGGAGTGCTTTCATAGGGTGGTGGAGTCGACAATTGGAAAGGCAAGGGGATTTGGGAATTAGGACTGAGGGGCGGGCTCCGTCGAGCCTGAGCGGGGTTTGTTTCTGTGTTTGCCACTGTCAATGGGGGTCCGTGGCGGCGGAGCCTGAGGAGAGCCACAACGGTGACATCGGCTGCCAGTGATCCGCTCAACACACAATTCTTAGCTGATAAGTCTTGCTCTTGAAATGCTGGCTATTCTTTGGGGTGAAGGCGGTCAACTAGAGGTTGCAGCAGTCAGATTCCAATTCCTGGTTCGCAGACCATTCCGGAAGCTACTGGGAAAAGTCGTCTTCATCTCCCGGCTGGCTTTCAGCCCTCCAGGTATCAGTCAGTTTTCTTGACGGGGCCGACACGGATAATGGATAGCCAGGATGCATAATTTCCAGACCGCCTTAATTTTGCGTGGGCTTCTCCAAACTTTATTCCTTGACCATGGTGGACCTCATCGCGCTTCGTTGCAAATTTTCACCGTCTTGAAAGGCAGCAAAGTCTTCAAGTGTAGTTCGCGCATCTATGCGCCCCAGAGCTTGCAGGCGCCCCCTCAAACAAGGGGAGGCTTGAGGTACGTTGTTTCCCACCTTTGTCTTGATATTTCTTGCATATTTGCCGGGCATTTTGGATATCACTGGCAATTTGTCTTTCGTGCCCGCTCGGATTGTGCGTTGATCGCAGTTGATCTTGAAGCTTGAAGAGAGAGAGGGGGGGTGCGTACAAGCTTTGGGATGATGTGGTTCCCTTTGACGATTTTATCACACATTTGTTCGTTTCTGTTGGACAGTTTTTCAAACTGGCTTGAGTGCCTCAGACAAGGTTTTTTACTTGCCTCGGTGCCGCATGACCTGATGTGACTCGTGTGACCTCAGTCACAACGACTTGTCCTTCAGAGGCATGGGGGCAGTCCATTATTGTTGTCGCGGGCAATTTGTCACGTCGTCCACGTTAAAGCAATCATATCGTTGCTTCAGCATGAAGAGCTTTTTATTGACGGTCTAGTCGATTTCATAATAGAGGATATGCAGCTGCACCAGCGGTGTCACTACCTTATTTCTCTGACTGGACATTCGGTTCAGGACCCATGCCAGCTCCTGGTCGATGTGAACTGCTATATATTTCAGGAGTCAGACAGAACGAACTCACGGAAGCAGAAATTGCAGAACGGAGGCATATCAAGATTTGCTAGTGGTCGGGGTTCGGCACTTCACCAGGTCCCCGTTCCACGTTACGCAAATTATGGAATCAGTTCACTGTCCGTTACCTTATAAAAGCGGCGAAGAGCCGAATTTGAGCTCTTCCCAACGTTCACCACACTCTTTTTCTCCATCAGCCAACCTGTTCGAAGGTATTCGTCCTCATGACTTCCAGAGCCAGAGTCCCCGAGCGATATTATCCTTCGATCACCTTTGTGTTGACACAGGCTCAATACTATCCTTTACGTCTTCCCGCCTACCGCACTTCTCACCTCCTGAGGTATCACCCATATCCGCGATATGCAACTCCCGTTAAAAATGATGTTCTTATGGTGTGTTCGATGGCTCTACTGAGCCACCCCGCTGAATCTACTCCCCAGACTACCGTTGATTATCGGGATTGCGACCCTCAACCTGCTACTGGGTCCCCGTTGGTGCGTTTGTAAGCCTCCAGTTCGGGGTTGTGATTTACAAGGTCATCAGCCGTTCGTTGTCGAGGAAGATTTGGGGACGGGGAATCTTGACAAAGCAATCTCTGGACAACAGTTTGAGAGTATTCATCGAGGGCGACGTCTATCTACATCGGTGATCGTATGTACCAGTTGTACATCTTACCCTCAAACATTGATCTGACTAGATGTGCTCAGGAATTAGCCTTTGCTTTCAGGCAAAAAATGGCAATTACTCGTCCTCAAACGGCGAAACATACCACGAATGTCACCGTGGACGCGGAAACTGAAAATTAAGAGGTGACGGGAGGCAGATTGTATGCTTGCGCGTAATTCCCGTCATTTCTCGGGCTGCTGCCTCTTGTATCGCATAACCAATACCATACTGTACAGCAGGACACACGACAGGTTGGCTTTCCTCAATTTTCGGATCAGGGTCGCGAAAGATCTTAGCGTAGAAAATTAAGTGTATTCTGGTCCCGTTACTAGCACTATAGTCTACATAATTGCAATCGTTTATTACGTGTATAACGTTTATTACTGTAATCGGTCGTGTTTGCTGGTCTGACTCAATGACCAGAACCTTTCTATGATGCGCACAGTCCACCCTGGTGCGATTAGGAGGTAGGGGTCCAAGGGGTCCAACTTGAAGCAGACATGTGAAAACCCGACTCGTCATGCCGGCCCGGATCTCGCAGGACGTTAAATTCCAAAATTGCGGGGCAATGAACTCTAGTCGCGGCTTAGAATACAACCACCACCATGGCCCAAGGCGTACAGATTCACACCACAGTCGCTCAGAAACAACAGGCCGATGTCCTCACAGATGATGCACTTCAGTTTTTAGCCGCTCTCCACAAGACATTCGAATCAACCAGGCAGTCTCTTCTCGCTGCCCGCGACGAGGCTCAGCGTAGATTCGACTCCGGTATCAAGCTTGAATTTCCTCCGGAGACAGCGCACATTCGTACAGAGCCAGCCTGGCATTGTGTTCCTCCTGCTCCAGGTCTCGAGGATAGACGTGTCGAAATTACTGGCCCCACCGACCGTAAGATGGTTATTAATGCGCTGAATAGCGGCGCAAAGACCTTCATGGCTGATTTCGAGGGTGAATGGACACAAATAATCATACAACGTATATTCGCTGACTGTTGGCTACAGACTCCAGTGCACCCACGTTCGCAAATATGATTACTGGTCAAGTCAACCTTCGTGACGCTATTAGACGTCAGATTGACTTTGAGGCCGGAGGAAAACATTATAAGCTTTCTGAAAACCCCTGTGTTCTCATCGTTCGGTGCGTTCATTGGGTCGTCCTTCTCTGCAGAACCTAACACCAGTAACTTCTCGTAGACCCCGAGGCTGGCACCTTGACGAACCCCGGATCACCGTTGACCAATCCCCTATCTCAGGCTCACTCTTCGATTTTGCTCTTTATTTTTACCACAACGCTCAAGAACTCGTCAAGCGCGGTTCTGGACCATACTTCTATCTCCCCAAAATGGAGCATTACCTCGAGGCGCGCCTCTGGAACGACGTGTTCCTCTTCTCGCAATCGTACATTGGGATGCCGCATAATACGATCAGGGCTACGGTTTTAATTGAGACCTTACCTGCTGCCTTCCAAATGGAGGAAATCCTGTTTGAGCTGAGGAATCATTCGTCTGGGTTGAATTGCGGACGGTATGTGTCAATATTTGTGGCCTCTAAATGGATAATTAATGGGTAGTGCAGATGGGACTATATCTTTAGTTTCATCAAAAAGCGCAGAGCTGATAGGAGTGCTATTCTCCCTGACCGCAAGGACGTCACTATGACCGTCGGATTCATGGATGCTTACGTCCGTCTCCTCATCCAAACATGCCACAAGTAAGGAAGCCCTTGACTTACTCTTCGGCCTAGTAATCATTTTCTGATCTCACAGACGTAAAGTCGCTGCCATGGGTGGGATGTCCGCCCAGATCCCCATCAAAGACGACCATAAGGCGAACGTGATTGCCATGGAGAAGGTTCGTGCGGACAAACTCCGCGAGGTCCTTGCCGGCCATGATGGGACTTGGATCGCGCACCCTCTCATCAACGAAATTGCATTAAAGGTCTTTGACGAGAACATGCTTGGTCCTAACCAGGTTTATTCCTTCCGTCCATATCCTCCCTGATATCCTCATCTAATTTCTTCACATCAGTACCACGTCCGTCGCGAAGAAGTCAAAGTAGGTCCTTCCGACCTCCTGTCCACCAATGTGCCAGGCTTTATAACGTCCTCGGGCGTCCGCTCCAATGTCGCCACCCTCCTTGCCTACACCTCCGCCTGGCTCGGCGGCACAGGCTGTATCCCGCTGAACTACCTCATGGAAGACGCCGCCACCGCCGAAATTGCGCGCGTGCAGTTGTGGCAGTGGGTCCACTATGGCGCGAGGTTGGATACCGGTGAGGCGGTGAGCGTTGGGTATGTAGATAAGCTGATTGATGAAGTCCTGAGGGAGGGGAAAGTCGGGAAAGGGGAAACACTCGAGGTTTCGGCTAAATATCTGAGGGATCAGATTAGGAAGGTTTGGCCGAGCGAATTCTTGACGAGCGACTTGATGCCGTATTTGGCAAGGCAGGACGGAGTGGATGAGAAGTGGCACAACTTGAAGGCTGCATTGTAGGTTCTTGGGCGGGAAGATAGATGACATCGACGACATCTGCCGTTCCTCCCCAGCTATGTTATCATGTACAATACTTGTAAGCGGTAAACTTGACACTTATAATTGGCTCAACAACGCGCGCCGATGGCCGCGATCGCGCGAGTCACTGGCACCTACTAGGATCCTTCCGATATGTGCGACGGAGGAACACCAGTCAGCCGCAGGTTTGTTCCGGTCGCAAGAACTTAGGATGACCATATGAGGCCTTTTCCTTTTTTCCCCTTTGTCTTTCTTTGTCCTTTCTTTCACTCCACCAGCGCCATCATGATGCGCATATGCTACTTCCCTTCCTTCTCATATGATAATTCTCATTCACTACTTTGAATCCTGCTTGTCTATTACATATATACTTACCGGTCTTGAGTCTCTTTTTGAGACGGAGGCGGATATCAATTTGTAAACTTGTAAACTTATATGTAAATTGATGTTGTTGTATATCTGTTGAAATGGCTTTTCATAAATCGCCACAGCGTAGTGATGATCTGCCTCCGTCGACGGTTAGTAATATCGCTGGCACTGGCACGGGCGCCAAGGTCGCTTGGCAGCGGATTTCGCCTCTCCTGATAGGCCCTCCGATCCAGTGAACGAATAACGTGCCCGCCAGCTTAGGTACATGTATGGGTCCTATTTCACATTGTTGTTAATCATCGTACTGAATGAGAAGCGCGCCGTCCCGTCACCGACGTCTTCTGCAAGAGCTTTCCGAGTCATCCCCTACCTTGATCCGTAACATCGCGGGTCGAGGAGATATAAATGCCGTGCTTTCGCCTGAGATGTCTTTAGCTGGTCTCCCCTTTCGAAACTACGTGCTACTCACCCTGCAACTTGCTTGATTTATTCTGAAATCTCCACATCACTACGACGATGCGTTTCTTTAACGTTTGTCTTGCCACTTCCGCGCTTTTCACTGCATATGCATCCCCTTTGCCGGTGCATCTTCATTTTATCTGCGTTTTGATAATCGCATTTGACCTTGTTTCCATGCAGAGTGGGTATCACGACTCGACCACAGATATGTGTAGCACGAGTGTCCCACACGATCCTAATCCTGATGTCCCCGTATGTTAACATGTTCTACAGCTAGGGGAAATAAGTATACTGACTTTCTATCGGTCTACAGCCTCCGGATGTTCAAGTTAAATTCTACCAGAGTGTGCCGGAGGAATGCAGACAGCAAATTACAGCCCAAATCGTCGCCCAACACCGGGCTCTTCAACTCGAAACAACGGGACCTCCCGATGCAGCCAAGTATGCCAAATTCGCCAAAGTGACGAAAGGCTGGAAAAACATTGCTGACCACGCCGAATTTTACTTTCACGCTGGTTCTCCCAAGAATAATAACAGAATCCAACCGCTGCGGAAAGTCACGCCTCTGAATGTGCATATAGCAGAGAAGGTGGCAATGAACCAGAGAGAGGTCATCGAGAGGGAAGTCCGCCTCCACCAAGCGAAATTTCCTGTTTATCATGAAGCCAGGTCTGCCAGGGCAGCCAGGGTGGGGGAAAGCTGGCACGTCAGTGATGACGATGAGCAGAGCCATATCAGAGTTCAATACCACGCTTGGGGTGGCCGGAGTAAAGACCATATCGGGACCGCACATGTCTACGAGCCAGGCAAATCAGGCCCCGTCGATCGAGCTGCAGATAACTACTATGAGCCTATAGTAAGGCCTATACGAAAAACCCGCAAATAAGAGTTAGTAATAAAAAGGGCGCTCGGTCGTATTTCGTGGACGTGCAACGAATGCCGTGGGTACCGGGAAGGTTCAACGTTCAACCTTGTGAGTTTGAGGAACACTCGTCGACGAAGACGACGGAGACCACTGGCACGCGTACAAAATGTAGACACTGTAATGAGGCAGAATTTTTCATCCGTACCACCTCGCAGGCTGCACAAACCATTGTCGGGAAATTCTCTGGCGCCAGACAACAAGCTTGCAACATGTATCGTGGAACATGCTCGGCTCGGAACTGCTTCATATAGCATTTGTCGCTCCCGGCGGTACTGTCATTTACGCTCCGCTTTCTCAGAATATGCCATACAGCGTACTGCCGCCGATTTCCTCCTCTGGCAATGCTGGTTTTGGCTTCGGAGGCCACTTGGGCCTTGGAGGTAAGTTCTTGGCCTCACATTCTCAGCCGGAGGGGTTTGGTGATGAGAGAAGTGAAGCGCTTGACGTGTCGCATGTGATTTCACCCATTTCCCATGCATAGATTTAAGCAGCTTCTTCTGCATAGGGGCAAAGTATTCTCCTTATTAGGTTGTGATACATTTAAAGGTGATAATCGGAGAACGAATGGGGACATTACTTTAGCTTCGCTGCCGTCATGAAGGCCAATTCAGCTCGTAGTCACCAGGTCACCAAGCGTAGTATTGGCTGCCCTCCTTTATCGACGGTAATGTGGCTGGCGAACGCCTCCGGAACCTTCAACTCGTGGCGGTGATGGGTCCCAGGGAAAAAGGAACCAGACTTATGGCTCCTATTTCACATTACTGATGGAGAATGGGAGACGCAACGTCTTTCCGCAACAGTTTTCATCCCCTACCTTGATCCGTAACATCGCGGGTTGAGGAGGTATAAATGCCGTGCTTTCGCCTGAGATGTCTTTAGCTGGTCTCCCCTTTCGAAACTGCGTGCTACTCACCCTGCAACTTGCTTGATTTATTCTGAAATCTCCACATCACTACGACGATGCGTTTCTTTAACGTTTGTCTTGCCACTTCCGCGCTTTTCACTGCATATGCATCCCCTTTGCCGGTGCATCTTCATTTTATCTGCGTTTTGAGAATTGCATTTGACCTTGTTTCCATGCAGAGTGGGTATCACGACTCGACCACAGATATGTGTAGCACGACTATCCCACACGATCCTAATCCTGATGTCCCCGTATGTTAACATGTTCTACAGCTAGGGGAAATAAATATACTGACTTTCTATCGGTCTATAGCCTCCGGATGTTCAAGTTAGATTCTACCAGAGTGTGCCGGAGGAATGCAGACAGCAAATTACAGCCCAAATCGTCGCCCAGCACCGGGCTCTTCAACTCGAAACAACGGGACCTCCCGATGCAGCCAAGTATGCCAAATACGCCAAAGTGACGAAAGGCTGGAAAAACATTGAGGACCACGCCGAATTTTACTTTCACGCTGGTTCCCCCAAGAATAATAACAGGATCCAACCGCTGCGGAAAGTCACGCCCCTGAAAGTGGACTTAAAGAAGGTGCCAATGAACCAGAGAGAGGTCATTGATAGGGCAGTCCGCTTCCACCAAGCGAAATTTCCTGTTGGTCATGAAATCAGGTCTGCTAAGGCAGCCAAGGTGGGGGAAGGCTGGCACGTCAGTGATGACGATAAGAAGAGCCATATCAGAGCTCAATACCACGCTACGTATGCTTGCGGTAGAGACCATCTTGGGGCCTCACACATTTACGAGTCAGACCCGGTGGATAACCAGTCATGGATAAGGAAAGGGGCTACTGGTAGTAGGAATAACAGATGTGTACTGAGCCAATGCGAACGCCCACGCCGCAAATAAGATCAAATAAACATTTCTTCCACTGCCAGTCAAGCTAGTCAAGCTTTGCTGTCAGAATCTTTGCTGATTCGTGACTCCGAGTCGGACTCATGCATCTCTACAACCTCACCTTGCAGCCCCCTTCGGCAACAACCCAAGCCATTGTCGGGAATTTTTCTGGCGCCAGACAACAAGAACTAATCGTATCTCATGGAACACGCTTGGAACTCCTGCGTCCTGATGTTCAAACGGGAAAAATTTCGACCGTCATCGCTACTGACGTGTTCGGATCCATCCGCTCGCTCGCCGCCTTTCGATTAACTGGCGGTACCAAGGGTGAGCCCCTTGTACGTGTCTGGCCCTCTTTTTCCTTGTCATTTACATTCCGTTTTCTCAGATTACGCTATAGTAGGGTCTGATTCTGGCCGTATTGTCATCTTGGACTATGACCCGAAAACAAGCAGTTTTGTCAAATTGCACCAGGAAACGTACGGCAAGTCTGGGTCGCGGCGGATCGTCCCCGGACAATATTTGGCTACCGATCCAAAAGGTCGGAGCGTCATGATCTCTGCGATGGAAAAGGCAAAGTTGGTGTACATTCTCAATCGGGATGCAGCTGCCAACTTGACCATATCGTCTCCTCTCGAGGCGCACAAGAATGCCGCGATAATACATCACATTGTTGGCTTGGATGTTGGCTTTGAGAATCCCATGTTCGCCGCTTTGGAGGTCGATTATACGGAATCGGACCAGGATCCTACAGGCGAAGCGTTCAACAATGCTGAAAAGGTGACATTTACACACATTTCCCTCAGGAGGAACTCGACCTGACTGTATTATGATTATGAAGACATTGACTTACTACGAGCTCGACTTGGGTCTAAATCACGTTGTGCGCAAGTGGAGCGAACCGACAGACCCTCGAGCCAATCTCCTTGTTCAAGTTCCAGGTGGCCAGGTGGCGTCTTCGGATCGCTTCGATGGACCTTCCGGAGTTTTAGTGTGCTGTGAAGACCATATTATCTACCGGCATTTGGACGCACCTCAACATCGGGTTCCTATTCCAAGGAGAAAACATCCCTTGCAAGACCCCGACCGTGGACTGCTCATTGTAGCCGCTGTCATGCATAAAATGAAGGTATTCACGATCCGTGTGCTTGTTTCACTTGGTTCCTCGCTGATTTTTGATTTTTTGATTAGGGTGCATTCTTCTTCCTTTTACAAAGCGAGGAAGGCGATCTGTATAAAGTGACCATCGATCATGAAGACGAAGAAGTGAGGTCATTAAAAATCAAGTATTTTGACACTGTACCTGTGGCGTCCAGTCTCTGTATTCTTAAATCTGGTTTCCTTTTTGTTGCGTCCGAGTTCGGTAATCAGTATGTTCGACTTTTCTTGTGCTCCGCATTACATTTACTGAAGCTCTTGACCCTCTTCAGTTTTCTGTACCAATTCCAAAAGGTTGGTGATGATGATAATGAATTGGAATTCAGTTCGACATCATACCCGTCGTTCGGCATGGCTAATCCTTCGTCACCTTTACCCCATGCACACTTTCGGCCTCGCGAACTCGAAAATTTGTCGGTCGCGGACGAGATTGAGTCTCTGGACCCATTACTTGACTCCAAGGTGATGAAACTTCTGCCAAATTCAGATGCTCCACAGATCTTCGCTGCCTGTGGTCGTGGTGCTCGCAGTACTTTCAGAACATTACGTCATGGTCTCGAAGTGGAAGAATCAGTCAGCTCAGACTTACCTGGTATCCCGAACGCAGTCTGGACTACCAAGCGGACAGAAGAGGGTAGGCTTTATAATCGTCGTTGATGTAGGTGCTTACCATCCTACAGATACTTATGACTCGTACATCATTCTCTCCTTCGTCAATGGGACTCTCGTTCTCTCTATCGGCGAAACGATCGAAGAGGTCCAGGATACAGGCTTCTTATCCTCTGCGCCGACACTTGCAGTGCAGCAAATTGGTGCTGATGCCCTTCTGCAAGTTCATCCACAGGGTATTCGACATGTCTTGGCTGATCGGCGCGTCAATGAGTGGAGGGTGCCTGAAGGGAAGAGTATCGTATGTGCGGCGACGAATAAGAGACAGGTCGTGGTTGCTCTTAGTTCCGCCGAGCTGGTATACTTTGAACTTGATTTGGACGGTCAACTGAACGAATACCAAGACCGAAAGGCCATGGGCAGTACGGTCTTGGCACTAAGTGTCGGAGAAGTGCCCGAGGGACGGCAGAGGACGCCATATCTTGTGAGTTATACATGAACTTTTGAGGTTACAGTTTGTCAACTTCCCCTTAGGCCGTCGGCTGTGAAGATCAGACAGTTCGGATCATCTCCCTGGATCCTGAAAGTACACTAGAAACAATCAGCTTGCAAGCTTTGACCGCCCCACCCTCTGCCATCTGCATTGCTGACATGCTAGACGCAAGTATCAACAAGACGCAACCGACTTTGTTTGTCAACATTGGTTTACAAAATGGTGTTTTACTGCGTACCGTGCTTGACCCCATTAATGGTCAACTGACAGACACTCGAACTCGGTGCGCCTTCTTACGATATCATTACCTGAGCTCACCATCATTGTCGCTGTGATCCTTAGCTTCTTGGGTACTCGACCTGTAAGACTTATCCGCGTTCAGATACAGCGTAATCCGGCTATACTCGCGCTATCGTCCCGATCGTGGCTCAATTACACTCATCAAAATCTCATGCACTTCACGCCTCTCATTTTCGAAAACCTGGACTATGCTTGGAGTTTCTCCGCTGAGCTTAGTCCGGGAGGTTTGATTGGGATTGCGGGCAGCGTTTTGCGGTGGGTCACCGCTTCTACCTAACTTCCCTAGTCCAGTTGATGTGTGTCAGGTGTCCCGATGATCCTTGAGATAATGTCATCAAGTCGGACCGTGACAGATGTTTCCTGTATTTTACTGATTCGTGTCCTTTCTTAGGATATTCCAGATCCCCAAACTAGGGACAAAACTGAAGCAGGATTTCATTCCCCTTGCTTACACCCCCCGCAAATTCATATCTCATCCTGCCAATAA
>QLPF01000687.1:0-12528 GCA_003314045.1 Hygrophorus pudorinus
CAAATCCAAATGATGCTTCCGCTGATAATCATCCTGGGCGGACGTAACAGAACCTCAGGTGGGGCATCGATTCGTCATCCGAAGGCTCTTCATGGGGTGATCCAATTAATTATCCAAGAAAATTTGTCTCGGATCGGTGGTGCCGTACTGTTCAGAATGTCCATGGACCCTGAAAAAAGGACAACCAAAAAAAAGTATTACCCTAGAACGAGGCGGATTCGGAGTCCGTGCAGTAACGGCTTTGCAGTATAAAATGTGAGTGGTCCGCTGTGGGTCATCCGCTTCATACAGCCTTTGAGCTTTGTGAGTGTTCGCAAAATATTGCCGCGTATAATGACTGAACCCAGTTCACAGTTGTTCAACCCACCGTCACCCACACACACGAAAGTGAACTGCTCTAAACGCCCACCATGCGGTTGTCCCTGTACACAATTGTTCCTATGACACTCCTAGTCACGACATCCGTCCACGCCACGCCAGTCATTTCCATCCCCTCTACCGTCGAGTCGCATCGCTCGCTTGTCACTTTGCACAAACCATGGTCATCGTTCTTCTCCGTGCCATCATGGCGTATGACCCGTCGTCATCCCAGCGTTCGCAGAAGAAGAATCCATCCATAGAATTCAAATCATGATCACACTCCCCCTGGTTATTTTATTTACTATTCACGTCTTCATTATTCTCTTAGCTATCCGAGTATGTCGCACATTATTTATCCGCTGGTCGGGGCATGCAACCTATAGAGTACACTGTAACATGAAGTCCGTCAACTTTGCAATAACATTCGCCAATCTCTTTGAACGGGGAATACTAAGGGTTCCGTCGATACGATTGGATACCCCGCAACAGCTGCTAGTACACATGTCGTTAGGCTCACTCACGGAAATGAATTTGCGTCAGGTCATGGACTGTACTCATGGTCGCCTACGAGAGGAGCGTGTTTCTCTGAAAATCATCGGGTCCGAGCCGAGAGTTTTCACAGACTTCCACGACTCGGACGTCAAGTACAGGCTTGGCCCGTGCCACTGATTCTGACAATATCTCGTCATCGCCCTGAAAATGCCTGGGAATACGAAGTCGTGCCTCACGCAATGCAACGGAATTATGAGCCTTACATATATAGGTTGGAGACTGGATGTTGTCGATACCATTGGATAAGATCGCGTGGACAAAATAATACGGCATATCGGTGTTATTGGGGACGACTATGACATTGACAAGCGCTCCAGTGGGAAAATAATATTGGTTCGTTCCGATTCCTGTTGGAATTCTACCGTACCTTTTACTTACGAATTCACGTTCTCTGGCAGGGACCGTTGACCACAATTCGTAAAAGTTCACGCATAGCCTGGGGCGGCTGAGGATGCTCGAGAAGGAACTGGAACCATACAGATCTCCATCAGGAACAACTGCATGTTCCTGTGTCTACCAGTGTCCAATGGCTGTGCCGCTCGCTCAAGGACGGTCATAAAAATGCCGCAGTTCCTTTTTGACTGTTGAGAAATGGCCCAAGTCGACAGCGAGGTGTATGCCCGACAGCTCCTTCCCAAAAACCTGGGATACCCTCTTTGGTTCCCAGAGCCATTCGATGACTTGGCGCCTGCTGAGTACAAGGAACGGGGTGTTTCCATTGGCGACGTCGGAATCATCACAGAAAACGGTGCCTTTGACTATATCTTCAGTGTATGCCGACCTGCCGACGATCCTGCCAACTGCCTTGGTGTGCCATCTGGTTTTGAGCAGGTCGTTTTGGGCCGGGGCGACATCAGCTCGCATTCTCAATGGCAGTCACCTGGCGATTTCATTATGACTCAGTCGGTAAAAAGAAGGAAAGCGGTGGTAGACGTATCGACTGAAGGCAACCTGTAATGTTATTCATTATTATCCGTTCACATATGTATTAACTTGTTCTATGAGATTTGTTCCTGCTGGAATTGCAGCCGGCCTACAGTTCACTTCATCTTCTAAGGAGGGTGCAGTCCTTGCGCTACCGAGCGGAGCTGCGCAGTATAACCTCAGGCGCCGTAAAAAATTCAAAGAATACGCTTTGAAACATGGTCCCAGTTGGTATGAATTCGTTAACGGAACGCTCGAGCGAGGTGTCGGTAATGGCTCGTTGTATCTGGTGACGGGGTGCGACAAGACGTCTTCATGGGGAGTCGCATCATTCTCCAGTGCTTCGGAAGAGGGCGAAATATCTCTTAAGTTCAAGGCTGCCCAAGTTGGTGGTGGTCATGCATCATACGAATGGCAATGGGAAACACAGAATTCTGTGGCTGTACGCACAGGCCCTAAGCGCGTGGATAGAGAACACAATCTACCTCAGAACCAATGCGTCTTTATCCGTGGCTTCAAGGTAGCAGTTCGAGAGAATCCATTAGCAGCGGCGCTGAGAGGGTCGGTCAATCTTTCATCCGTCCAAAATCTGAAGATGGGGGACATATATTCCAAAGGATCGTCTATCCCTTTCGAAGGAGGTTCAAAATCGTCTTTATTTGGCAAACGTTCAGACATTGGCCGCGGAGGCGGTTCACAGGACAATACCGATATGGACATTACAGCTGACGCTTTGGAAGATGAAGTCATTCTCAAAAGCGAACCCCAGACGTCAGAGGTATGCATCTGTAACTCTATACGAGATTTTGTTGACTTGTTTTACAAGCCCTTCCATCCTTCCACGGTCATTAACAAATATCTCCTCGAATCTGTGTGTATCTCGTGCACTTTGGTCTGCTTTCATCCTTACGTTTCACCAGATGCCTGAAGCATTGGTTGCGGTTACGCACGATGATGACTGGTGCGGCATCGTTGAGGAGGTCTGCCATTAATCCTATCTTCTAGCATTGTGCTTATCCGTTCGTCGAAGAATGAATTTACGTTTCCGGACGATACAGAACTCCTCCGTCGAATAAGTGGCAGATATCAAATCGCGATAAAAGATAGTAGGTCATGGCTTCGGGATCCTGTGGATGCAGTTCATGGACTCGCTTCGTTGGCAGATGGTGTGTTTCTGGTTCCCGCAGACGAATCACAGGCTGATGAAGGGACGTCCGTTGTTCAACCTACGCTGCCGCACACTATTCCCGCAAATGAAAGAACATCCGATGGTGAGTTTGATTCGCTACCTTTTGATGGATCTTCTCCGACGCTATTGTTTGGGAATCAGAAGCTCGTTTGCCCGTTAATTTTGCAGGGTTTCGCTTCAAGGAAAAGGGTTTATTGCAACAGGCGATGGACAAGCCACTGGTCGTGACTGAGAATAGCAGTCCAAGCGTCACAAGCGCAACGAAAGACACGTCGAGGCCGAGAAGAAAATACACGAGTCATGCTTGTGACCTCTGTCGCAGCAAGTGAGCAACCCCAAGTCGCGCTTTTGTTCACAAGTGACTGATTGGATGCTACGTTTCAAAGAAAAGTCAGATGCAGTCTAGACAGGCCAATCTGCCGGCGGTGCAGTGCTCACGGACTAGAGGTGTGTGATTGGCCATCGAGAAAACCAGGCGTTGACAAAGATTATCTATGGTAATAGTGCACTTGGGATAGACGAGGTGACATCCCGTCAAGGGCCTCTCGATCTTCGCTGGAGACTCGTTTGAAGCAGTTGTCGTCACATATCGAGACCTTACTTGAAGAAGCCAAGCTTGCGCAATCGACTCAAGAAGGCCGCGCCACTTCTTGTCACGATCGGCAGCACGAAACTGCCCTCCTTCTGGATGGCGACCAAGATATGGAATCAATTTCCTCAGAACTGGATTTTTGTGATTCAGACCTGTTACAGGCACTTTGGGTGAGCGATTGTCTTCATCCGCGCGATCTCCATTTCATTGTGGCCCACACAGCTCGAGGCCAACGACCTTCAGTTATTTGGCCCAACGTCCATTTTCAAATTTGCACCACAGGTTGCTGCAGAGGTCCCCCCAAATGCACATGTTGTCGACAATCCCTACGAAAGCTACGTGCTAGTGGATGGGGTGCAAGAGATTCATCATGTTCCTGATTTTGAGTGGTCTCGGTACCTACCTCAGACCGTCCCTCTCGATCGTCGAGAGCATGACAAGTACGACACTGTACGTTTTCTATAACGCCAAACGCACTGATGTACCACTCCAGAGTCCTTGACCTCCTTTTCAAGTTCATGACGTCTTGGTGCTTACATGTCATTCCGACATTGTTCCTTCGGGACATGTACCGAGCACTGAGTGTTCCTCGCTCTGAAACACCGCCGCGAACGCCGCACTACTCACCTATGCTTCACAATGCACTTCTCGCCGTTGCGATGACTTTCTCGGACGATCCCCGGATTCGTGAAACCAAATTCCGACATCGTTTTGCCAACACGGCAAAGAGCTACATTGACGCGGATTGCCAGACGCCGAACATCACTGTTTTGCAGGCATTATCTATTCTTGGGACCTTCCACTATGGTGAAGGAGAGCAGACTCTGGGATACATGTATTCCGGTACGAAATGATGTTTGCCCCGCTTCTCTACCACTGAATACCCCTCTGGTTGCAGGTATGAGTGGTCGTATTAGCCAAGCCTGTGAGTTCATTTCCGAATTAATTATGGACAGACAGTAACAATTATCGTCGTAGTTGGGCCAAACATTGACTCATCGCCTTGGGTCAAAGCAAATCTCATTACCAATGACGATATGCTTCATCGCAACTGGGCTTGCTGGACTTCCTTTGCGCAAGTAAGCTTATCTGAACATCCTAATCGTGACTAGAAAGTTCATCATGACACCTCAGGATGTGTGCTGGTCTCTTCATGTCGGCCCTGAATTGACAATGTCAATTCGTCCCGTCCAAAACGTACCATTTCCATGCAGAGGAACCGACTTTGACCAGATTCCTTGGTGTTACCCGCCGTCGGGGAATTCCCCACAGCCCAACAACCTTTACAAGACGTTCGAGGCCAGTTGCAAACTCCTCCGGATTGCAACACAGATTATGGATATTTTGTGAGACTTTTGAATTTGAGACCGCTTAACAATGTTTATCGCCCACGCAGGAGTACATTAAATAACTCGAGCACACGCCATAACGTAACAAGCGTCCTCATCAGCCAGGTCGAGTGAGTGATGATTCTTCGTATACGGTGTTGCTGTGATAAACACTTCCCTCGCATGTCAGTGTACAGCTTTACGTCTGGAAGGAGCGGCTGCCCTCAGACATAGATATTGATATGACCTCGTCCAGTCATCTGACTGCTACACCCCACCGCATCATGTTGCACTTGACGTTCTGGCAACTCTTCATACTGCTTCACCGGCCCTTCTACACATTAAAATCTAGCACAGTCCAGGACGTAGATCATGTCAAGGCAAGTCTTGCACGCCGATGTCAGTGAGTTCTACAACTGACGAATGGCATTTAGCTTTGCAACCGAGCGGCGGACAATATTATGGAACTCCTCTACACGTGGCGCTCTCTCTATACGCTCCGCTACACGCCCATCAACATCATCCAAGTGGTGTTCTCGGCGGGGACCATTTTCCTTTCATCTGCCGCGCAGGTGACCTCCCCCCTACGACTCACGCACCTCATCTCCCGACTCGAATTGTGCATCCAATACCTACATGAAACTGGCTCATCCTGGCGGTGTGCGAACTCCATGGCCGATATGTTGAAGACTTTCCAGGAGCAGCAAATGATGCATTTACCGGTCTCACCGCGATTTCCTTTACCATGTTCTGACAGCCCGTCGTATGATGCTGCCTCCCCAGCGAATGAGATGTTCGACACCTCTGAAGCAGTGGACTTCAAGGCGCCACCAGATCATTGGACGCCTCCGACTCATTCGAGGGCGCTCCCCTTTAAACAGCTTGCAGCTCGAGGAACCTGAGGAGAAGGAATGGGGGATGTCTGTGAGATACAGTCGACAGCTAGGGCACCGAAACTCGTAGAATATATTTTAACCTACATTCTCAAATATACTGATCCATCGATCTACTTACTAGTAGTATCTGAGTCGACGAGCAAATCCTTGTAAGCGGTCAGGTTGGCTACAGCCCCTAAGGCTGAAACTTGACGGTGGCCCAGGGTGATGGCAATGCGACTACCTGATTTGTCTCGTTGATAGAACAGGCAGCCTGGATGACCTGTAGAGAACGTAGGGCGACGGACAGTTTGTCGCGCCACACTAAATAAATCGTACGACAAGTGACTTGGTAAGGTGACCTGCGAATTGGCAGTATTTGTCTCGAATGGAAGAAACGGCTTCTTTCAGGAAGCATAACCAAATGTCAATACCCACGTATCTTTTAACGCAAACGAAGATTAAGTACAGGTGCAAACCACACGCATGCAGCGTTTCTTCTTGTAGTACATGTGCCGGCATTCATCCATCATCGTCCAACGTAAGTGTTTCGAGAAGGTTCGAAGTGATTAGACTCCTTGAGCTTCTGCGAGCGCAGTACAGGCGGTATACGGTTGGAAAGCCGCTGCCAGTAGTTGTGACATCAGGATTGCTTGGCAAGAGGCACAACGATAAGCAGAACGAGGACCAAAACCAGAAGCAGAAGCGCAAGCATCGGCGAGTTAAGTATAAGAGCTTGCAATGGATATCCAAAACCCACGAAAGCCGCGAGGAAACCACGGCTGTAACCGTCGAGCGATATCGTAAGACGACTCGGAGCAAACATGAAAAAAATCGGGTGTGCGGCCGTGACGGATGTAAAAAGTTCTTCCTTGGACGAGTTGAAGAACTCCGCGGGTGTAGGAATGGCCACGAGTTCACGAAGAGCTCTCATAGCTCGCCTATACAAAATGAATTAAATCAGCGTGTAGGAAGATTGAGCTCGCTGTCACGTACGGCGACAGCGCTTGGCCTGGAATGGAGTAGGTCTCCAAGGCACCGGAAAATGATAATAATTTTAATCTCCGACAACATTAAAGAATAGTTGCTACAGCTCAGCGCTCAGCCACGTAGCGTGCCTATTCCCCCCTACTCCCTTTACCCAAAGGTCGAGCCGTTGCGCAATTCGACGAATAGGAAAATGCACTTAACAGGCGGAACTTTCACCATGGCAGACCTTCATCTCGCCGATTTTCACCTCCTTGTCTCACGCTCGACAATCACTGTAATTCTGGCCCTCTTTTTTTCCTTGATTCTTCTTGCTATCCTCGGAGTTGTCACTCGTATATGGACCTTGGCGTCAAAGTCTGCACACGAGAAGACCATCCAACCGCTCGCCCAAAGCACAAAGGAGAAATCTACACTCTTGAGCAAACTATCGTGGAAGTGGGACGGTCTGCCTGCGTCATTGCCCATGTCGTTTGCTGTATGCGACACTCAGGCGATAGCAGCTGCCGTAGGGAATACAAACCCAGTGGGACCTGTCGAGGGAGTAGGTGCTGGGATTGGCGCTGGATGTGCAGTGGGCGTTGCTGTAGGCCTACCACACGGGTCTCAGCCCATCAAGCTGAATTGGCAGGCGCGGAGAGCAGGCCCCGCGTTTGAGCATCCTCGTGCGTATTTTGTTCATCTTCCGGCTATACCATAGCTCATATTCCGTCATTCAGTACCGGCTATCTATCAACAAGCACCCGTCTCAATGGCTAAAATGATCATGTCCCGACATGTTCGTGTTTTCTCCATGGACTACCTGCTACGTCCGTCTGATCTGACATCTAACAGACTTACCGCCGCCCCAATCCAAATCGCCCGCAACGAAGTTCATCCGCACCACCATCTCGCCGTGTCCAATCGATGGTTTAGAGAGATTCACCTCAAACGACAAATAAGCAAGCTAAACAAATTGAAATGAAATTCCGTTATCATTATTTCACTATCACCTGCATCTTCACCCGCGTCTTACCTCCGCATCCCATAGTAATATCTCTCGACCTACCACCGTATTTATCCACCCCATCACACCATGACTCGATGCACGTACCGCGCACGAAGTAGCCCGAGGCACGACCACGGACTCTCAAGAGTACGGATCACAAGGGCAAGTCCCCCAGGGCGGACCGCACCCGCGTTATGTTGCTTCCTTTGACCATCCGTCGTCTTCGACTTGACTGGTCACAAGGATTATTTATTCAGATGGATGACATCCCACCTATAGGCTTAGCGTGTGGACTTATCTAGTTCTTATCTTATGCTTACCCATGACGGACTTACGGATTCATCTTAACTCCTTTCTTTTTCCGCGTATGATTTGTTCGGCGCCGCACAAACAGACCCTTATTCGCGCATTGTGTACAATTTTTTCGTTGTTTTAAATTCGACTTCGTTCTTTCTGATGCTAATTAGATCCCGGGACAAAAATCAAGCGTATCCATCAGACACCATTGAATGATATAGATAGGCGACGTCACATTCTCCCTACATACATGTACTGGGTTACATCCCTCGTAACATCGCTATTGTTTACAAGTTTACAATTGATATTCGCCTTCGTCTCGAAAGAGACTTGGGACGTGTTAAGCAGGCTGTACTCCAAAGGTTGAGAATGGGTTGCTGGTGTTCGTCATGGAACGACTCACCAGAAAATGATTGACCTGTCGAACTGATGATGTTATCCAATATCATTCATCACATACTGATGATCCTGTTGCTGTTGATCGAAAAGTTGTCGTTGCAAACGTAGTAAATCGTCTTCCGTAATCTCCAAAAGGTTCCACGGACCCGGGGGTGAGAAACTGGGGTCTAGTCCCATTGACATTGACATGAACGGCCGCACCGTCTCCCCACTCTGCGGTGAACCCAAATCGATCGTTCCAAAACCATCATTCACTGGCAAGCCGGCTGCATCCACCACGAACGAATCCAGAGGCGCCCATGAAGATTCGAAGTTGCCTCCCATTTGGCTGTCTCCCCCCACAAAAGAGTCACTGTCCGTAGGAAACCACCCAGCATGTAGCTGGTCGGAGAGTGGGGAAAGCAGGCTGGTCTCCTTCTCATATGGGTCGTGAAGAATAACGGGGGACGCAGCCGGGTCGGATACTCTCTGGGAGTTGGAAGTCGATTGGCTCCGCCGGATCTGCCTCGCAGAGGGCAACTTGAGCTTAAATTGTTCCCGCCGAAGATTGATCAGTATATTTGCAACATGGTTGGCGCAGTGCCACGACCGTGCTACTTCACGCAAATGTCGACTGCACAGTTCGGCTTGAGAGAGCAGGTCGGAAATAGAGACATTGACAGGTCGCGAGCGCGGGCTTGAAGTTGCCTGAACAGCAGACAGTAAAAAAACGGTGCCTGCAGAAAAGATAACCTGTATGAGAGTGATGGGGATATAGCGGAGCGTATACAGTGATTTCCAAGTGTTGACAAGCTCCATGATTTTCTGAGCAGCCGTGTTACAAAGCTGGATATCCGAGTCTATTTAGTGAGGCCCAAAAGGAGTCGGAGGGCAGCACCAAACCCACCGTAACATGATCAACGTCCTTCTCCGAACCCGCTGACAGGCGTGCTGGGCGGTAAAATGGACGGTGTAGAAGAATGAAAAGTTGCCAATATTCAAGGTGCAACATAAGGCGATGCGGAGTAGCCGTAGGCTGGCTGGCCATAGTTATGTTTACCTCTGGAGGAAGGCCCGCATACCAAGCGTTAAGCTGAGCACTGACGACAAATAAATTCGCATGAATACTACCACATCTGAGAAGATGCACACTCACTCGATCCGGCTGATGAGCTCATGATTAACGTTACGACGGGTTCCCGGGCTGTTCAAGACGTTCCTAGACACTCGTAACATGAACGAGTTGAGACTGGAATACGGAACTATGCGCAACTGACACAACATCCAGGATCCGCCTTGCGATGCGGAGTAGTTCACAAGTCTCGGCGAACGTCCTTGACAGATAGCTTGGTTGTGGAGGGACGCCAGAGGGGGGATAATGCCATAGTATCTGATCAAAGTCAGTGTCCACGAAAGGAACCGGAATGGTCTGACGGTCTGAAGGCGATGACACACAGAATTCACGGCCGACGTAGAGAGACCAGCATACATCCTTAACAATGACGGTTAGCCCAGCTGAAGCCTAAGTTCTTTCAGAAAAGAAACTGCACCAGAGAGAAGGTAGTCCAATGAGCCCAGTTGCGGTCTAGCATATCATTCTGAGTGATGAGCTTTGCTTCGACCCAAGGCGAGGAGTCAATGCTTAGGCCAACTAAACGAGAAAAGATACAGCCGGTTCTGCACAATAGCTGAGCTGTTTCGACACAACTCACGAGCTTGGCTAACACGACCACTCATTCCTACATTTCGTCAGCTAGAACGATTTGTATATGTCGGTGTTAAGCTCACCAAAGTACATGTACCCCAACGTCTGGTCGCCCTGTGAGGAGTGGAAGCTCCCCAATATCGACAAAGCATGCACAGCACTGATATTAGGACTTTGGCACTCAGAGTCGATGTAGCTCTTGGCCACAGCCGCATAGGACTGGCGTGACTTGATATCACGAATGCGGGGGTCGTCGGAAAACGCTGTAGCTAAGGCGACAAGCGCATTATGTAGCATAGGTGAATAATGTGTTGTCTTGGGTGGGGTCTGCGAGCGAGGCAGAATAAGAGCTCGGCACATGTCCCTCAGAAACAGGTCAGGGACAATCCGTAAACACCAAGATGTGAAGAACTTGAAGAGCAGATCGAGTACTCTGGCGTGATAGCAATGAGCAAGGTTCGCGGAGCTAAAGAACGGGCGACATACTTGTCGTGCTCGTGGCGATCGAGGGGCACATCGGAGGGAAGATGACGGCGCCAGTCGAAATTTGGGTTGTAGTGGGTGCTGTCAGCGTCATTCACAAGCAACACATATCGGAGCGACGGATTTTCAACGATTTCCGGAAAACGGGACACTCTTTCCTGGGACTTCGGTGCATACTGGAAGATAGACGTTGGACCATAAAGCTGAAGGTCGTTGTCTTCAAGCTGTTTGGTTCGGGTTAATGTCTTGCGTAAATGTCTGTTACACGTGTTCTTACCTTTAATGCCCTGAGTTTCTCTGCGTCACGGTCTTCATCGGAATCGGTGGTTGATTCCACGTCATCGCCCTCATCCGAAAACATTGACATTTCGGGGCGGTGCTCAAGATACGAAGGCTCGTTTGCCAGACCGCCATGCTCCTCACATTGAGCAAGCCTGGCTTCGAGAAAGTTTGTATATGATTTCAAATCTTGAAGCTGCTTCTTCAGCGCCTGCGTGTTGTTCGGGCGTTTCGGGTTGTCAGGCCCCCATGTACACTATCACAGGACGAAAATTAGCATTGACTCTCTGGACACAAGATCATATTCACCACTTGGCCTATGAGTTCACAGGGCTTACAAACGGGCTTATCACCACTACACTTTGTTTTCCTTTGTGAAATGACACCAGTGAGTGATCATTGCCCTTGATAATAAGAAATCCATCACCTTGACCTGCACAAGTTACATGCTTGAGGTGCATAGGGGCCTCGGCCTCTGGCAGTTGACGGTGAGCGTGGCATGAATCAAGGATATCGTATTTCAGAGTGATCCTCGTCCTGTAACAGATCTTTTATAAGACCAAGCCTGATAGTTTAAGAGAGACAAAAAGCGGTACCACTGCTTTAGCGTCATAACAAGCGCTGGTCATGAGTATTATAAGCTGTCGCAACTCCATACGGTAAAAAGAACGGTTTGGGTATGAGCTACACGGGAGGCCAGGCACGAACTAAATGACAAGATCAAGGACCTACAATCAAATACTACACGATTTACGAAAAAACGCTTATAGTTATAACGCTATAGCTTGTTTTACCTACATGAACTTGCGGCGAACAGATAGTGAGTGCATAAAGGGATACAGAATACATTCAAGTTGTAGGGGTATACTCAGGCTAGAACTTACCGCCAAGGCACAACTTGAAGACGCATCACCCTGTGCATCATCACTTACAGATATGGATCCCTAAACCACAGTGCCTCGTTTAAATCCATCCCAATGGTGCATGTGGTCTTGTTCTGGGCCAAGTTGACAAACACGAACAGTGGGATCGAATCGCCCTGTCCGGCATTTCGAACGCCGTACTACGCCACCAACGATAAGTGAGAATCGAAGTCGGCCTTCATGGTCCGCGTAGGATTGAACACATTATCTTGGCAGAATTCCCTTGTTCATAACGTCACGCTTCGTCAATTGGGCAACATACCTAGGTAGCAATTGGTCGTCTGGGCCAGAACGCGGCAGGGTTCAGCCTGAGGCTGTTCCATGTTGGACCAGTGGCGCCGGTCCCGTGTGAGCTCTGAGTAGCAATTAGCACGGGAACTCCGTCTGACAAGAGTTGTAGATTAGAGGTGGGCTGTTCATTAGTAAGAGAGAATATTAGGGTCTGAGTGATCGATTGCCTGCACCGCGTGTTATCAAAAGGTGTCCGAGCATATCGGCGATACTATTCACGGACGACCACGATCCCGTCTCCCGCAAATCTTGTATACACAATCCTGCTTGAGGGAAGCGAACCCGGGAACTTCGGGCGGGAAGGGGAGATAAATCAGAGGCCGCCTGAACGGCAGAAAGGACGAACATAATCCCTGCCGGGAAGACAACCGTGGCCC
>QLPF01000690.1:922-42884 GCA_003314045.1 Hygrophorus pudorinus
GACCGGCTGGCTAGAAATCGGCCTGGCTCGTGGCTGGCAGCCGGCCTGCAGCCGTAGCTGCGGCAACACTACGGGTATGGGTCATGCCAGGTCCGGGTATCGATAATTATTTCCGAACCTGCACAAAACCCATACCCGTGGCGCGGGTATGGCAGGTATGCACAGGTATTATACAATAGCATTCCGCAGATATTATCACATTTTTTACATATTTTTCTGTATTTTATTTAGCTCAAACAATTATTTTTTCGGTTTTCTTGAGCTTTTCGTGCTACATCAACAAACACAAACAACGCCAGCAACCCAACCACAACCAGTCGATGTTCAATGAAGTCAAGCAGAAGGAAAGCAAGGGTAATCAAGTAAGTAAAACAGTTATTATATTGACTAATTATTATCTTTTCAGAGGTGTTCTGGGTGCACCAGTACCCACACCCAGGCCATCTCACTGGCACCACCACCCAATGTGAACACATTGCCCAGGCCACGTCACCACCACAACCCGACAACCAATGACACAAACGCATCACCCAGGCCATGTCACCTGAGAAAAGGTCTCGGGGAGCAGGGAATTGGTGAGTGGGCAAGCGAGCAGGCGGGGTGAGTGAGCAAGTAGAGTGGGTGAGTGGGCAAGTGAGTGGGCGAGCAGGCCGCGCTTGCCTGCTCAGTATTTTATATTATCATGTATATAATATTACATGTACCAATCATAAGAGACCTGCCGCAGGCATGCGGCAGGTACACATAGTACTACAGTAGTACCCGCCCAAACCCAGACCTGGACCCACCATGCGGTTTGATGGGTACGGGTATGGGTAGCCGAAAAAAAACCCGCAGTAAACCCGTGCTATACACTAGGGGCGCTCTTGCATTTTCCGAGTGTCGTGACTGGGGAGCTGGTGTCTGTCTATCTACGGGGGATTGCTCCTCTTTTCTCAGGATGCTACTACTGAGGTCAGAGTACTCCTCCACATCATTGCAGGAAATAGGGCTGATAGCCCTGCAAGTCGATTCTGGGAATTGCGAGACATTATAAGTGGTGTCTCGCTGGAGGGGGGTACGCTCGATAACTGGGTGGTTTACATCCCATAATTGGGATGGACTCCCATGTTGAGATGATCTATGGGACCGGCTTGACATCCGGGTTGTCGGTTTCACTTATCGACGGGATTCGTCTATGAACACACTAGACCGTGCACATTCCAAATCGTTCTATTACAATATACTCTATGATTAACAATCGTGAGCTGATGCGAACTCAGCGTTCGGGATCCGTAATGTACAGCGAGAGTAGTACTCAAGCTGTTAGGGCCTTTTTTTTGTGTATGTTCAATAAAATCCCTTTAGGGTGTATATTTTTGTAGCCTATGTTCTAACCAGGGTACAGCTTAAGACTATGTAGGGCAATCAAATTATCTAACCTTGTAGAAGGCTTATGATTGAGCACAGTCAATTTCAAAACCTTTTTTAGAGGTTGTTTGGCTGTGAAAAAAAGTATAAACCTGTATAGGGCTTCTTAAGGCCCTATAACAAGTATGGGAAAGATATGATAACAACTTATAACTCACTGTGCACTATTCACAGGTTCAAATCAAGTATATTGGGGTAATGAATGTTTATGCTGTTTATGAGGTTGTTGTAGTTATGTATATATAAAGATTGTGCAATGCGGACGGTGTAATATGGTATGTTTGTACATGTGTACATTGTGGCGCGCATCCGCGGTAAATAAGGATAATAAATAGAAAATTTAAAGAAAGTAAACAAGGAATCATAGATTCCTTACAGGTGAGGTTTTGAAGATGACAGCTGAGCTTGAATATTGAATTGTGAGCTGAGGGTGCAAAAATTTACACATATGTGGGTTCAACTTAATTCAAAATTCAGTTGGCAGCCATGAAAATCAGCTACTAACAATTATTATAATTAAGATACTATGTCTATATAGATATTGGCTTGGCCGGCTTGCAGCTGCGGCTCACAGCTGTGCCAAATGAGGTAGTTGAAACTGCAGTTGGGTACACAGCTGAAGCCAGCTAGTAACCAGCTAGCTTATTTTTGGCTGGCTGGTGGCTGCCAGCTGGCTTCAAGCCACAGCCATGGAGACACTAGTTGTACATGGCTTGATATATGCTGTGTGCTCATATCGTGTTAGTGACCTGCTAAGTTGTTTTTATGTGATTATTGTCTATTTCAGGAAAGTTGACAGTCCAAACAAAAATAAATAATAAACTAAAAGCAACTAAAAGTGCTCTGACCTGCTGAATACTGAACTGATTGTGGTCGGACCAGTATCAATGTCAGTGCAAAAATCAGCATTATAAAAGTGCAACTGACCGAGGCCACAAAACACGACCCAAAATTTGTTAGGCTCTGAAACCTTAGCGGAGTCTGAGTTGCCATCCAATTTCTGAATATTGTGTGAGGCTCTTTTTGCACACTTACAATATATCTCGGTCAGTCACAAATCAATGGTACTAAATATTGTAATGCTATAAATTCAAGCCTGATAATACTCCATGTAATATTCAGTGAATCGTTTCTCTTTGTTTGGACCGTCAACTTTCCTGAAATAGACAATAAAAGTGCTTAGGTTCACTTATGTCTTTATGGTACTTACTAGTGATTGACGCGGGTCTACTGCGGGTATTTCTCATGGACCCGTACCCGTATCCATCGAAACCTGTATCTGCTCTGGCAGGTCGGATATTGTGCGGGTACAGGTGTGGGTTATGGTGTATATGACGGATACGAGACCCACTGCGGGTGTGCGGCGGGTCTCTCACAATTATGTATTTAATATATAGACTACAGACAAAATAAGTATGGGGGGGGCGAGTGAAAGCGCTGGCCCACCCGCTCACCCCTTGCTGCCCTGTTTCATTGCACCCTCTCCCTCTCCATCGCTCACCCCATCCCTGCACGTGTTGGTGGGTGATGTGTTCAGAGTCGTGGTAGAGGTGGGTGGGTGATGCGTTCAGCTTTGTCGTGGTGGGAGAGGTGGTGGAGTTGGTGGGTGGGTGACGCGCCGGCGTCGTCATGATGGGTGGGTGACGTGTTCAGTGCTGTTGTGGTGGGAAAGGTGGTGGAGTTGGTGGGTGGGTGATGCGCCAGCATTGTCATGGTGGGTGGGTGACGCATTCAGCGCCGTCGTGGTGGGAAAGGTGGTGGAGTTGGTGGGTGGGTGATGCATTCAGCATCGTCGTGGTGGGAGAGGTGGTGGAGTTGGTGGGTGGGTGACACACCGGCATCATCATAGTGGGATAGGGACGTGTTTGCATCATTGATAGGTGGGTAGTGGACTTGGAGGTGGGTCCGTGTTGGCGTTGTTGTGAGGTAGTGGAGGTGGGCGTTGTCTTCAGTATTGTTGAAGTAGTGCTGGTGCTGGCTTATCCAGCACCATCTAAAACATAACCATTAGCATATATTACTGTAGTTTTATTGACTTACTTTATCCTCAACGCTGTGCAACAGCATCGAGTTCGAATTGTTGTGTTGCTGGCATTGTTGGTCTTTGTTTGGCTGACAACAAAAAAGTTATGAAAATTTGAAAAACCTTTTGTTAAGGCTCAAATAAAATCGAATAAAATATGAAAAAATATGGACATATACAGAAGATACTACGCTACAATACCCGCACCAAAACCCGCATACCCGGGCCACGGGTGTGGGTTGGGTATGGGTCCGAAAATTGTGACCCGTACCTGTGATCCGCGCGGGTTTCGAAACCCGTGCCGATCACTAGTACTTACCGGTGCTTAAAGTGCTTACCAGTGCTTGCAATGCTTATAGGTGCTTGAAGTGCTTATAGGTGCTTGGAGTGCTTAAAGTGCTTGGAGTGCTTGGAGTGCTTCACCCTTGGCAGCAGTTCGGAGTTGTTCCGCTAACCCCTTAGACCACTTACTATGTTAGGTGTATCCGGTCTAATAGATAGGTTATCAGCAGAGCCTCTTACCTATAATTCTGAATGTGGATCAAGCTTTTTTCTCGCAGTCCCTGATGACTCACTGGCAGAACATCATGAGGACGAGATTTTGATTGTTGACTGCTGGCGATTGTGAGTCTCTGAGAGTTTCCGAGTTGATATATACAGAACATCCTACAAGTACCCCAGCATGCCACCTCAGAGGATATTTGAGATATTGTCCTGCAAGTCGCGCTTAGCCGCCCTTGAGCACTTGGTCATGATTCCCACCCTTGACAAGCTTGACAGCAGTTCGGAGATGTTCTTGTTGGAATATGCTGATTCTGTCTGAGTGTTCTGTCATTTTCTCTTAAGGATGCGCATTACCAACATACAAAAGTATTCTGGTACATGTACAGGAAACAGGGCAGGCACATAGTCTACATCTGCAGGTGGGCATAACAACAGAGGGCAGGCAAAAAAACAGAGGGGGCAGCAAATAACAGAGGGCATAGGGGAATAAAAACGCAAACCAATATCATACAACTTTTGTGCCAGAATTCCGACCTAGATGGACAGTAGGTTCGAGGTCGTAGGGAGCTATGGGCACGTGTGGGGTAGTTGGATCAATAACGAGCGTCAGGTCGTGTTTCTCTGGGTGGCAAACTCAGGGGTGGTCTGTAACTCGTCGCAAGCCGGCTGCCATCTCCCTCCCTCCTGAGGCGCTCATTGGATGTATGCAGGGGGCGTTGACCCCTCTCTGAATCATAACCATGGAGGTGGTGCTCATACTAATGGTTGTAAGATATCTGCGCCTGCTTTGAAGGTTCTGCCGTCCTCTGTGGCTGCACAAATTGATGTTGCAGGTCTTCTCAATACCTCCATGATGGTGTTAATTGACTGGGATGGTGAAATCCCCCCTGTGCACCCACTCCATGCTGCCCGGGATGCTCAGTGGCCAGGTGCAGTGAGACATGTCTTCCGGCATGCTCTGCAAGCCTCTGCAGTTGTCCAAATTGACCTCGGTCCTCGATGCTCCCAAGGTGTGACTCAGAGGAGGGCAGAAACTGCCCTTGAAGCTCAGTAGGCCTCTGTGGTGGGGTGAATTGACAGTGAGAATCTTCATAGGCAGTCTCTCCGTACCTCCTGGGGTGCTGGGTGGACAAATGTGGGGACATGAGAGTCTGCTCTTAGAGGACCTCTCCATGCCTCCCAGAATGCTCGGGAAGAGGCTGTTCCCGAGGCTCTGCAGACCTCTGCGCTGGAGTAATTTGACGGTGGTGATCCTCGACGAACACCTCTCCAGGCCTACCGAGAGGCTCTGCAGACCTCTGTGCTGGGGTAATCTGACGGTGGTGATCCTCCATGAACACCTCCCTGGGCCCGCCAAGAGGCTCTGTGGACAGATGCGAGGAGGGGAGGGGTTGTTCCCGGGGCTCTGCAGATCTCTGCGCTGGAGTAAACTGACAGTGGTGATCCTTGACGAACACCTCCCCAGGCCTACTGAGAGGCTCTGCAGACCTCTGCACTGGGGTAATCTGACAGTGGTGAGCCTTGTCAAACACATCCCCACACCTGCCGAGAGGCTCTGCAGACAGATGCAAGGAGAGGAGAGGCTGTTCCCAAGGCTCTATAGACCTCTGCACTGGTGTAATCTGATGGCTGTGATCCTCAACGAACACCTCCATGGGCCTGCCGAGAGCCTCTGCGGGCAGATGCGAGGAGGAAAGAGGTTGTTCCCGGGGCTCTGCAGACCTCTGTGCTGGGGTAAACTGATGACAGTGATCCTCGACAAACACCCTCCCGAGAGGCTCTGCGGACAGATGCGAGGAGGGGAGAGGTTGTTCCTGGAGCTCTGCAGACCTCTGCGCTGGGGTGATCTGACGGCGGTGATCCTTGACGAACACCTCCCCGGGCCTGCCGAGAGGCTCTGCAGGCAGATGCGAGGAGGGAAGAGGTTGTTCCTGGGGATCTGCAGACCTCGGTGCTGGAGTGATCTGATGGCGGTGATCCTCAATAAACACCTCCCCATGCCTTCCAAGAGGCTTTGTGGACAGATGCGAGGAGGCATGAGACCACTCTCGAACCTCTGCAGACCTCTGCAGATTAGCTGATGCCAGGTCTTGTGCCTTGGACATGTATAAGTGCTTGGGCCATGGGCGAGGACGTGCTGTGGCAGAGGCATTGACAATTAGAGAGATAGTGCTTAGAAACATATATCAAACTTACACTCAACTACCAGAGGTGATGATGACCGCTCCTTGCAGGCTTTCTTCTTACCCTTCATGCCTGCCACAACATCATTTCCACCCCCTGTAGCCTTTGTGCCAGGATGTGGGTCTATTCTTCTACCCTGGCCCTGTCCCCTCGCTTTCACACTGTACTTCCCCCTTACTGGTTCGTGCACTGACTGTGTACCGACTGCCCTTTTGCATTTTGTTGGGCTCTCGCCGAGGTAAACCACACTCGAATCTTCTCCGCTGCTGGGACTCTCTGAGAATACAACCCTCTTTCATGCACAACCAGATGTTGCATGATCATTTTTGTGTTTGCTTGGTACCCGATATTCCAAATCGTCTTCTGAGGCCTCTGTAAGAGCCTTGTCCTCCTCCACTTCAACTGGCATGAGAGAAAGGTCGTCACATTTTGGCCGTGTGTGGTATGAAGTTTTGCTTGGCCTTACACTTGTCTTGGCTGAGTGAGCAGAGCATGCAGGGCCCATGTTATCAATTTGGCCATTCACAAACTTTCGCTGACCATGCTCCTCGGTGGCACCAGCTGATGGGGGGGCATCACAGATGACGGGGTATGTGCCTTTAATCATAGCTATAACAGGATGTCAGTATGAACGTCAACCGAGCAAAGATGAAACCTACCGGCCTGCTGCGATGGAAGATGTTTGAGTTTTAGGGGGTGTGTCGGACGATCACATCTACTCCTCAAAATAGACCTCTGCTCTTTAGTAAGGTCCGAGATTCCTTTACTACAACCACGCGATGGATCTCCAGGAAGGGGAACCAATGGGTCCCAATTGATCAATACCAGCCCCAAGAGTGAGAGCTCTCTTGCCATGTTTGTCCATGGGAACTGGGATGTCTTCCATCCCATGTCGACAGCCACTGAAAATATATCAGACTTTGAAGAGGATCGGACCAGCACATGCGTACTCAGGAGGTTGCTTATGAAATTCTTGACATACACCAGATCTTCCTGTGATAAATCTGCTGACTTCTCCCCTTGATGGCGACAGCTCCAGGAACTACCTCATCACCATCAAATACTTCTATTACCTCTGCAATTGCAACCTGATAACTATGATCTCATCAGAAAACACATAAGGTAATGAAGGCATGATGGTCCCTTACAAACAATGCGCCTTCATGCGGCCAATCATGCTGTTGGCATCACCACGACAGTGGGTTTCAAAGAACTGTATAATGTCAGACACTATTTACTTGAGAAACTATGATAAACCTACATTTTGGGTGCCTTCAGTGACATTGGCATAGCCCAAACCGGTGTCTTGATTAACAGCGTTGCCAGAAGCGATAATCACCACCTGGAAACCATATTGTTGGGCAGCCATATCCGCCTAACATAATGATCAGACATAGCTTTAATTCACAAGGCACACTTACGTACCAGCTTCGACAGTTGTTTGCAGGTTCCATAGAACATGCGGCTGTGTTGCACAACAGAGGTACCGTCACCAGGTCCAAGGCCATGCACCTCATCCCAAGTCACAAGAAACTCTTGCCATTTATCTGGAAGCTCCTCCTAGAACTTGCAATAGCATGCAGACCGAGTGTCAGCATCCACAGGATCTAAGATGAAAGTGTCTGATCAGCAATAGTGCAGTCAATAGCACAATGAACTTACTTGGGAGTTTATCCTCTGGGACATCTCTATAGATGTGCTGAAGCTCCTGGACACGGTGTTGGGCAAAGTACTTTCCATATATATTCCACCCGTTTCCCTATTTTGTATGTATCGTGTTCCTCCTAATCCACCCAGTAACCAATTGTTTGACAGACAGCCCGCTCTCTTCCGCCGACCTGGCAAAGACCCTACTTACTTCACGATAACAGATATCCATAGCTTCCAGATTTTTGTCAGAGATGTGGCCAGGGGCTGTACTCCTAGAACGTGATTCAGCCGATGTTGAGCTTGATTCATGTTCATGTGGACCTCCAGTTGATGTGGGAGTAGGGGAGTGGTGTGCCGAAGGGCCATTGGATTCCGATGGAGGATTTGTCTGAGAAGTGTCAATCTGGGCGGCAATCTGAGATGGTGCCAGTGTGGGAGGAATGACTTGGGTTGTTGGAATATGGGGTTCGAACCCTACAGCATCTAGATATTTGTCGAGAGCTGGATCGTGGGAGGTGCCTGGTATACGATAGCTCTGACCATCTTGAGAATTTGAAGAGATATGCGGCTGACATGCGGCAGTGGGAACAGGAGAGACATGCTCGGAGGCATGCTGCAATGGGGTCTGCACGCTATTGGAGAATGGAGAAGGATGTCGAGACACCACTGTGGTATCAAAGAAGGGAGAAGTGTGACGAGGTGATGCCGTGGTACCGACAAATGGAGAGGGATGGCGAGATGAAGGGCCCATATCATTAAGCAAGGGATCACCCTGACAAGATGACATTGTGGTGCTGACAAAGGGAGAGGGTTGGCAAGGGCCCGCAGCATCAAGAAACGGAACATCCTGATGATGTGGTGCTGTAGCTCCGACAAAGGGAGAGGGATGGTGGGGCGAAGGGCCTGCAGCATCAAGAAAGGGGTCATCCCAATGAGACGACACTGTGTTACTGACAATGGGAGGGGGGTTGTGGGGTGGAGGATTATCCCCCTCACCAATGGAACCTATGCCGACAAGGCTAGCTACAGGCGTTACAGGCTCAAGTCCAGCACGATGGGCTGCTGCATTTTATACTAGGCCAGCATTGCAAGAGGACGCTGTGGGTTTGGGCCAAAGTCGACTTGGAGTTAATTGGACTGGCGGAGATACATAGCACTTGCGGGGAGAGCTACCTCTGCCAACCTGCTCCTCAAAGGCTCCATCATAAAATTTGTCATCAGATGGCGGACTAGTTGGACAGAGGTCGAAATCGAGGTGACCTAGATCGGGCACTGCATCTGACCAGTGGGTTGGAGTGAGGATGTAATCGCTCTCTGAGACATCATCAGACATCTGCATTTTTTGCAGGACTTGGGTAACTGTGTTAATAAACCTCGTGGTGCAGGACGAAAGATCGTGAAACTTACAAGTAATAGGAGACAAGATGTGGAAATCTGAGCACTTTGAAAGAGATGTTGAAAGACGACGACAGTGCAGGTAAGAAAAAAACTGATAGAGCTGAAGATGTAAGTGAAAAATTGAGTCGCTGGCGGCCCAGGCCGAGCGAGACATGGATCCACAAATTGAAGAAGTACGAGCAAGGAAAAAAGTACTACTACTGTTACATGTTGGTGTTATGCCTACCCAAGAGTCCTCACAAAGGCTCTTGATAGGCTCTGAGAGGTCCATCAGCGAGAGGTGAGATGATGAGTTGGTGGATGCCTTGTGGATGACATGCAGATAACATGAAGTGACTTATCCATTTTGGTCAAAGTAAATGTCCTACTGACAATAAAGTGCACACTGTATTAGCTACAGACAAAGGAAAAATATAAAATAATTTGAAGTCAAACCGACAAAGCAGGCCCGTCAATTTAGTATCGAAATTTTGAAAGATTATAAGACCAACAAGTGGTCGTGGTCATCAGGACTGACGAATTGACCTTGTATCTCATCTTGGTATTGATCACTCATGCACTCATGGGTCGACCTTGTAAACATTTCACTGTGGAAGAACAAGCTGCAGCCCGGAAAGCTCATAGAGAGAAATACTCTCAATCTGAACGGTATGTTACTGATGTTCCATGTCTTCAGATTATATTCCTGATAGCAACTGATAGAGGCAGGACTTTCCAGACTATATACAATAAGGCTGCCTATCAACACAAACATGGTCGCTGTGGTCTCACTACATCTAAGCTATCTACCATGCCTGATACCTTCTCTCAACTCCCCTCTCAACTCGTCGCACTAGCTCTGCATCCCCTTCCAAACACTTACCTCTTTCACGAAGCCCTTCAGAGCGCTGATAACCTGGATGAATCTGACTTGGTACAGTGGGATGTGGACCCGCCATACCCCGACTCTCCCAACACCCCACTTGAGGCAGCATTCACGGAGAAGTTGATTGATGTCATGCATGGAAAACGGTTGCGAGAGCTGTGGCAGCGTGAGGAAAAGTGTAGGATGGACTGGTTGCTCGCAGGAACCAGTGTAGACATTCGTTGAGGGATATTGGAGGAGATAAGTGTTGCCTTAAAGGATTGGCAGACCCTGGCAGAGTACTTGAAGAGTTACCAGGTGGGTCCACGCGAGATGCTAATGTCACAACATTGTTTACAATGGCATGCAAAACTTGTTAATAGTCTGTATGAAGAGCTTGACGAGCTGAACTTGATGAGCTGAAAGAACATGTGTAGCTCTGTTAATCATACAATCTACATGCCAGACATGCTGGGAAGACACTGTACAAGGTCATAGAGGAATTTACGAAATATTGGTATGTCTTTTTGAACAAGGCTCATAACATGACACCCTCGGAGAACGGCAGTGATAGATGCTAACACCCAGACACCGCAGTCATAGTCATTCGTTTGCAGAGCATGGAGCTGGATACAGTATCAGTGAGGAGTGGAAAGGGTTTAGAGAAGACGTACTATCACTGGATATACTGTCCAATCTTCAGTAGTGATGTGAAGGGTATGGTTGTACCTGTTGGCAAGGATGACTATTCGAGTGACTAGACACATAATATCCTAAACAATAGTGCAATGTCAGTTCATCACGGTGGCCAGTAGAAGGGACGCAAATACCTTGACATCCTGCCGCCATGGCTTTCGAGACGTGAAACTGTCAAAAAGAAAGAGTTCGTGAGATGGGAGATAGATGACACAGAGGCCACCTCAAAATGTGTTGGACGAATCCTTTTGCCTCAAGTATGTGTTATAACTCACATGTCACCAGTGCTGTCGATACTGCGTGACATCTCTCTGTACCAGATGTATCTACCACTCAACTCATCTGGACCACTCCTGCCACCAACGAGCACTCCGCCACATTTGATGAGGACACTGAGCACAATATCCCAGCAGCTCTCCAATCCTTCGACATTTTGAGCCAACCTACGGCATGCGATAGTGACCAGATCATTCTCACAGACATCCTCACTGCCAATTCGTATCATGACAACAATGTAGACCCCGATATAGACACATCAGCATGTGGGAAGGCTCGTGCTAAGATCATCTGGGCATTGCCAGTGCAGTGGTTTTCTATGTATATGTATCACCATATAGTTCTGAGTTATTTTCAGCCCAACATTCAAGTTGACACTCTCTCCGACTTTCAGAATCACTTTTTCTTGGGAACACCCAGTCATTCTAATGCCCCACGGAACCTCTCAGTTAAGAATGGCTTCCCAACCGTCCAATTCGACCCCAAGGATATTGACATTCTGATGTCTCCGACGGCATGACTGAACAGTGGGTGCCTGAACAGTGGCAGTGCGCTCCTACAAGATTTCTTGTCATCTCTGACATTGTCCTCTTCTAATTGCAGCAACCAGTGTGCAATACTTTCTACTTATGACCTAGTCCGTGTCCGTTACAATGCATCTGATGAAGACCTCTGGCATAACATCTGCAACACCTCCTACTGGCTCCACAACACATGGATACTTCCGATTCATCGCATGGGTCCTGCAAAACATTGGGTAGGAGGTGATCTCGTCATTGCTGTAATAATAAGGCTAAATGACCATCTGTACTGTGCTCAGCATGATGGAAGGTGGATAAACTACAAATCCTTACAGGCTGGAGTTAACATAGCAAGTTCTATCGCAACTAGCTCTCGACCGAACCATCGGCAGAGCTTGTCTGCCTCAAAGCCTAGGCACTGCCGTTCTTCCAAACATCTGTCGAGTTTCAGCATAGCTCAGATGCCTTCGCAGACATCAGGGTCCTCCAGCCACCAGGGAACCTCTTCGGAGGATGGTGTAATCCAGACATCTTCCATCAGAGCATGGCTGTCCTGTACGGCTACAAGATGTGTGGGTAGAGGTTGTGGGAGTGGTATCGACCATGCTGGGTCGTAGAGCCTCTCGAGATTTGCACAGTAATTGTTGAATTTTCGAATGGCGGCCATGAGTGCCGGTTTACATTTAGATATCGCCTTACGTGTTTGTTGATGAAGTTTCATACCTTGTAAAGGTCAAAAATATATCAAAGTGAAGGTCTAAGTGAAACCTACCGAGTGCCTGTTGCTTTCCGCCAACAGCCTGATCGAGCTTATCCCACTCGAAAAAACTGCTGATTGCTCGCTTTCTGATATTGATCTTGAGGTCGTGCGCCATGAGAAGAAGTTGAACAAATTCTAGATCAATACCCTGAAGTTCAGGGAATGATTCATGGACATTGAGGGATGTGTAGAGAGCTTCGACCTTTTCCTTAAGGCGCTCGTGTGTTCATTCAAGGCTTGCCATCACACATAATGAGTCCGACAAGGGTGCAGCCTTGCCAAGGGTTGCTTTCCTTGTCTGAATAGCTTGGTCAACACAATCAAGATCCCTTTGCAGAGTAAGAACCATGTCAAGCTCCCTCTTGAGGCATGCAGGCACATCTGCCAGAGTTCAGAAGTTAATAGTAATGCATGATGAAGATTTTAAAAACACTTACGAGCACGGAGAGACAGCTGAGCCTGTTGCTGGAGCTGCCATTGATTGCGGAGGTCTGCAAGAGGTACCCCACATTCATCGAGGATGGTCTGGGCCTTGAGGCCTTGACCATCTACCCCACGACAAAGACGCCGTTGGATCCAATCTCCCAAGTCATCACGTAGCTCTTGTCCAATAGCTGCAGCTTGGCGATCTATCATCCAGATTCTCCGTGATCTCTAAAGCTTCTTGATCAGTACATGCAGTGCATGAATTTGCTGAGGTGCACGTACCCCAGATGACCTGGTGATGCTGATCAGTTTCCTAAGACGTGACCAAAGCCTTTTGACACCCTCTCCATCTGTGAGACCAAGACCTTTTCGGAGCCGAGGGTTATATACGAGCTGGCAGGACCACTGGTGGCCGTATGTGTGCATAGCACTTGTGGCAAATAGCAGGCACTCGACGATTGACAACAGAAGAAAGTTATACTACAGCGCTTATTGAGTGTAAATGAATGGATAGTTTCATGTGTGACTTACTAGGTTCAAGCTTCTGTCAAGGACACACCCGATGTCATACAGACAGCAGGTCGTGGACTGCGATGGTACAAGGGAGAAGAAATGCTCAAGGAGAGCAACAGAATATTTTTGTTGTTCCCCCGGCATGTCGATGTTAGTGAAAAACAAAGGAATATCATGGCGACACACCAGGCACATCAGACCTGTGTCATCGAAGAGGTCCATGGACATCTTCTGCTTATGTCCATCAGCAGCCTCGTGCAACTTTTCACAGTCATTGATGGCTTCATCAGGCACCTTGGGACGATAGGCCTTCAGAGGAGCCTTGCATTCATGTTCGATGCAGCAGCCAACACGATCCACCTGCTCTTTTGGAAGGTGGTATTCAGGATCATAGAAGTCAGGGCAGTCACCTGCAGATGTTCGGTGACGGTGATGAAAATTTCCATCAGTGGCAATGTGAAAGTCGGCACCTCTTAAGAAAAAGTCAGCTTAACAAATTCACAAGGAACAATACCAATTTACTCACTCCTCAAATGTTTGTCTGAACATTGTACCTCTGAAGCACGCAGGGCAACGCTGCTGTAAGACCCGAGCACATTGCCCACGGGATAGTTGTGGGCCTGATGATTGCTCACTTGGGGTGGGTGCTGCTGAATGTGGGGGTGTTGGATGCTTGGGTGCTTCATTGGGGAGGACTGCAGGGGGTTCACCTGGTACTGTAGGAGGTCAGTCAGTTACTGCAGGTGTGGTAACTGTTGAGGGTGTCGTGTCTTGAACAATTTTGTCAGCATCTTCAATAGCTGCATCAACTTCTCATAGGACGCGAAGGCGAAGGCTATCGTGCCATTGAATTGCATATCCGAGACTTCGGCGAAAGGCATCGCGCACAGCTTCTCCCTGGATAAGAAGTGTCAGATACAGACAGACAGTTTCTGACAGAACTAGTGGCCTCAAACACAAATCTTACGATTGAGCATACAGTACCCACGTCCACTGTAGAATGTGTGCAATGCTGCGGCCATGGCATTCACAGCATCACAAGACTGTTCGAAGAGCGTGTGGTAAAAGTTGAGAAGGTCGACGGATACAGCCATGCGAGGTTGAGAGGGCGCTGTGGGGAATAGTCCGTTCTCAACAAGAATTTGAGCAATTGTTTGACATTGACATCCCGTAACATTTATGGTCTTGAAGTCTGCAGCCAGGGTCAGATATGGGGATTAAACAAATAGGTGAACCTACAGTCGAAGTGAAAACATAACACCTTGGTGTCCTTCGGGAGACATGTTGATTCTTTGCACCTGGTGTACAAGTCCACGGCTGGGATGATGACATGGCCAGTTGAATTAGAAATGTAAGCTGTGAGCGAGTTTACTAGGGAGGGAAGGAGGTCTTTCCATGCAGTATATAGCCTGGCAGACTCTGTATCCGGTAGTATTCATCGGGGAGTCTTCGTTTGACTCGGAGACGGTTCAGATGGAGCAGGTTCGGGCTCGATGTCTTCCCATTCCATCACCATCAACATCCATGGGGCAAGGCTCGTCGGGTGGGAGCTGTTGTGGCTGCTGTGATGGGGACCTGGCTCAAGGGTGTTGAAGGAGTTGTAATTTTGCTAATAGATGTCGCCTTTTGCTGTCCTGGCCAGGGGGGCTGACGAGAACAGTAGTCTTCTTCTTGTCCTGGGCTTTTGTGGGGCTTGTGAAATGTTTTCCAAGCCCGTGCAATATGGGCTGCTGCCCGCGTGTTGGAATAGATTTACACATGTTCAGGCAATGCGCCGGGACTTAGCGACTTAGCGACTTGGTGACTTGGTGATTTATTAAGTAAACTTGTAGTTACTAGTACTGATATAGACCAATAGAGTGCTGCGGACCAATGGCTCGCCAGTGCTCCTCCAATCCTCCAGTTCTCCTCTCGGGATGCTATGAAGATGATCCACCGAGGCTTACTGAGCCGCGGATATTTTTCTAAGATTCTCCCAACCTATTTTAAGAATTATATACTGGGATACTTGGTCTCTTAGAGGGATTCACCTCAACATAGAAACCGGGTCTATGGGACGTCAGGAAGCTCCCAGAAGTGCTGCCTTAGGTGGAGTGCTTACTGGTGCTTACTGGTGCTTAAAATTACTTGAGTGCTTATCTTTGCTTGAGTAGCTTAGTGATTTGATGTGCTTAACCTGGCTCAAAAGTGCTTATACAATGTTTGATATGCTTGGCTTGCTTGACAGACTTACTGATATATTTTGTGAAATAAAAATAATAAGCTTGGGATTGCTTAAAAGTGCTTAAGCTAATGTCAAGCCATTTCAAGCACCATAAGCAAACCTAAGCAGTTTCAAGCAGTTTCAAGCATTTTGGGGTTTTCCTGATGCTGAGCTACCAGCACTACATAGCCTACATAGTGCTACGTAGCAACCCGGATTTTTTCACATGCACTCTCGGTCGCAACATACCATTGTTGGTGTGCTAACCCTTTTTCCAGATGGAGCCTGGCGAAAGTTTGACAGAGATATCAGGAGCCCCAAAATATACATGAATTTTTTTAGGTTCGGTTTAGTTTTCAGTTAGCCTGAGATTCTTTATTTCTCAGAGTGAATCGTATTCCTAGTGACGAGCAATAAAGCAGCCGCGATCTTAATCCTTGAGAAACAGCTGCGGGTGCCGGTGCACCCAGCTTCGGACCCTCTTTCCGTAAACATACATCGGCACGGACGTCAAAATGCTACGGATAATCGATTTCTCCGTGAGTTTCTGAATTTTTAAAAGAGGATATTAACTGTACCTTAAAGCTGTCAGTCCCGCCAGGATGCCGAACACTAAATCACAACAGTCTGAACACGCCGGAAAACAGAGGCGATGATGGATACGGCTTACTATGTGGAACACCCATTGTCTTCACCCACTTGACAGCAAACTGCGTTAAACTAAAGGCGGCCATGGACTATCGAGTGATCGTCAATGGCCCACACTGGCAGGGGAGAAAATCATACCACGACAAGGCCGAGGAAAGTAAAACATTCCGGCGCGTGGTCCTGATGGACATCGAGAACATATGTCTGGCAATGCATGAAACTCGGGATACACATATAGAAAGACACATCACTTACATTGATTCCTGTGGCACCCATCCCGTTGCCAAGATATATAATGCTGTACATGATGACCGGACCTTGAAGTTGAACAATGTTATTGGCGATATTATTCATAAGGAAACAGCCTACCAATCCACCGAACCTCCTTGACATACATTAACACCCAAAATCCGTACCCTGCAACTTCCAGTATCAACACCGGTAGGAGTATGAACAGACGGGACTCCGGTTCATAAATTCCCTTATTTCGGCCAGCAAACCAGATAGCAGAATAGTCGCACAAGGGCCCTGAGATGATGGCTGCAATGAGGTCAAAGACCAACGGCCCAATAGAGACCAGGCCAATTTCTGCGGCGGTGAAATTGATTGGCGGTAAGGCGAAGACAATACTTGAAATGACAGCTAAAACAACAAGCCAGCAAGCGGTCAAGCTTAAAAATCAAGGCATAAAATAATCAGTCTAGATGCAGAGATCCCAGAACCTACCCATAGCTATGTATCCATGATACGGATCAGCCAATAGCACGGAACGTTTTGCAGGGAGGATGCCATACCTGAATATGGCAAACCAGACAACTGGCGAAAGCTATAAACGGGGCGTGAAATGAAACGCCGTCATAATTGTTTGGATTACAGACAACTTACGAAGAAACGGAACGGTCGAAGCATGAGTTGAGATAATGGGGTACGATCGATATACTATTGCTCAGCAAAATCAGCCACGTCCGGAAACAAGAAAATGAGCTACACTCACACCCGACCAAGGTTTCAGCTCCTCCAGGAACGTCTTTGGTGGCAGATAATCCGTACGTGACGTTCCTGTCCGTTGTTGTCCAGCATCCGTATCACCTTTCTCCGACCCGTCTGCAAGACCTGCGAATTCTTTTTCACATTCGCCGGCCTTGACGGCGATTACAGCAACCACTGCCTGGGTCTCGTACTGTGGTGCGCGGTCGTACTACGATTGTATGTTTACCGAATTACAGTTGTGGAAAGACGGGTGCAACGTACAGCTGTTTCCGGCACGAAAAGTACTGTCAAGATAAGTGCGATCCCGAGGCAAATTGCAACGAGCCAACAGGCCCATCTCCAACCAAGGCGTGGCGATTGAATAATGTAGCCGTTAGCTGAAAATAAGCAGGGTAGTGCCTTAAACAGAGTGTGACGTTGAAAGAATGCCGGTGACATACTAATGTGAGCTGGTCACCATTTCAGTACCGTGAAATTGGAACTGTCTCAAAGGTCAAATGAAGAATCACACACCGACATTAAGGCCTGCAGTCACGCTATCAGCGTAGTTTGCTGAAAGCAATGTAACATACCGCAAATTAAAGAAAAATCTGTTCAAATTGTTCAGAAGGGTGGGAAACGCCAGATGCTATGTGCGCTTACTCCATATAGCTACTCGGAGGCCCCTTTGATGGACGTAGTAGATGTCTGGGAAAGTTGTGAGCCGCAGATTTGTACCGGAATCATATTGACTACCTCCAATGACAGTTGTCACCAATGCTTCAAACGCGGACTTTAAAATGGTATAAGATTAACATGAACTAGAGGGAAACTAGATTGAATTACCTCTCCAAAACCTTGCATCACTCGCGACAAAAGGAACGACGTGAGGCCTTGCGACGCCGCCGTCCATATCGAGCACGCAAACATAACAACAGCGGACACTGGGGGGCTGATTAAAGGTCGAGATACATTGGACAGATGTCCGACAGTACCTAGCCATACTGGCCTTCGCCCATATTTGACGGCAATGGAGCCTTGAAGCGTCATGATACAACCTCCACTGAGGATTGAATAACCGGCGCTGATGAACAGAACATGATTCATCCAAAAGGTATATATAAAGTTCATGGCTTACGCTGATGCGATTGAATTAACGCTCACGCCCCATTCCTCTCCTAGAAGGGCGTAACCGGGCGAAAGCATTGTGGACAAGGAGCGCCTATAACAACATTAAGGATAGCAACGCCAACAGAACGAAACCGACGTACGTTATAGCGGCCGTGAAACACACGGACCAGAAAAGGGCCTCCCGTTTCCAAATAGGCCAATTTAGCGGATCCTAAGTAAAGACACTTGTATTAGGTTCGTCAATCGTGACCTTTGATACATGTACACACTCTTAGATCATTGGATGGTTGCGGAACCAGAACAATATGAGAATTGCGGCCTGTAGCGTGTTTGAGCTTGGGGGATTCGGACACATTGGTTAGTTGTTTGGTGAGAAGCGTCCTGTCGGACAACTCCTCCAAGAGGGCAGTCCCGGGAACCTGAAAAATTGGCAGTCAGAGGTGAAGAATGAATTGGCAGTCAGAGGTGAAGATTGAAACGACGAACATGTTCGAGGTGACGATCATCGAGGATCCCAAGTGGCATTGTCGTCCGGTAATTACCAACGGAGTGAGGCGAAGGCTTTTAACCAAAATCTATCGCCTATGACGGTATGGAGGCTCCCGTCTACTTCTTCGGATCGTTCCGTTTCTAGATGAATCAAGGGTAAACCTCTTTGTTCCTGGTGGGGATGGTCCTATATTCTATGCATACATATGGCCGCCGAAATTATGTTGGCTTACGGCGATTTCCTTGACGAGTGTATACGCCGTTACCGGGTTCTTTCGACCCTGGCGAGCGTCGGAACTTCCTTTCGGGACGTCTCACAAGTTTGATGAGGAATTTGCTCACAGCTAGTGTCCCCATTCAGAATACAATTGTTTTTTATCACATGTAGTCTATCTAGAGAAGATAGAAGATGAGGTTGGTATTATGACTGACCAGTTCAAGGGGTTTTTTGATGGAATACACGTACAACCGGTGATCTAGTGCATTGCCAGCCATGGCCACTGGCTGAAAAGAAACGTCACGGCCAGTCAAACGACTGTTACTAGTCGCCTCGTCGACTCTCAACAGTAAAATACGTTCATCCCGAAGGCTGTGCTACGGGGGGTTGAGTCAGTGATTTCCTGAGCCACCTGTGGTAAAAATGAAAGTGACAAACGATTTATTGCAATTTATTGCAGGAACTACAACGAGGATATATTCCAACCATGATGTTCTCGACCTGTGAACGTGAATTCGTGGCGTTCGACTTCGCTGGGAATCCTTAGACTGGTGACCTCAAGGGGATGCGATGCAAACTCTTCGTGAGAAGGGCTCACCCGAAGGGGAAGGGTGTGAGAAGTGCTTTTCTCGGCTTGTTCGGCTTGTTACGCCCACTGCAGCCCATAGCTCTTGGATCAAGGATGAGAAATCCATAGGCCTATAGGACGGTTAGCAGCCTGCCTTTTTCCCTCGGCAAGAATCAGCGCACCCCGCCCAACAGTTACAACAATATAGTAATCTATATTGCATACCAGTTATATAGAGTGTGGGTTCAATAGTGATAGTGATAGTAATAAAGATAATGATGCTTACCACATACATATCCAACAAAAGTCCTCGTTCGAGTCCCGTCCATCCCCTAAACGCCGACACGGAGCTCCTGAGCACAATCGCACACACGTACATGACCTGCAGTGCGTGTGCTGCCATGTTTATCCGGGTTCGAATTCAGGGTGGCGAATGCGCCAAGCCATGCGAAAGACGCGGGGTATGCGGCGGCCCACTCCCATCTGTCGCAGCAAACTCAACCTTGAACCATGCCCTCTTTTGCAAAGTCCCTGCATCCCTTGGACCGCTGTCCTCAGCCCGACACCGGAAAGTCCCATCCTCCAATGCCACGACTACGCCAAACTGCTCCAGCGCACGATCTCGGCTCTCATGGTGGTGAGGTCCCCCTGGGAGTACAGCACGTATGGCTGCGCGCGTTTCCAGTTGAAGAGGTTCAAGAACCGCCTTTGAACTCGCCAACAACGGGAGAGAAGAGCGCGGGGGGAGACGTGGGGTGAGCGTAGGCGAGCCTAGGATGGACAGGGTGGATAGTTTGGGATGGGTTGTGGAATTTCAGTGTTGCCGCAGAGGGACCCATTTCGTGCTCATGTTTGTACTTACACCGGACTTGGAACCGTACACTCGAACAAGGGGGAAATCATTATGGATGTGGGGAGGGCCGTCGTCGTCAAGTGCACCGTCCAGAGGTTATAGCGGGCGGTATGTTCAATGTCCGCGCGGCAATCGTTGTGACTCTACGTGACTACCGCGATCTGCTCTTAGTAAGTTACTGCTGAATGGCGTATCTCGACAGACCGTACGCATCGACATCTGCACCCAGCGATGGGTCGCGTACGATCACAATACACGACCCACAGACGGGTGAAGAAATTACAAGCCCTCTTGACAACAATCCTGAACACCCGTCAACTCGACCAATGGGAACATTGCGGCTCCACGGCAGACATCGGCCAAGTCGCCAACACGTAGCATGGGACGAGGACGTTGTTGACAACGAGGGGTGCGGGAAGAAGTCCTCAAAAGGTGTGTCTGTCTCAGGCTACGCTTTCAACTGCTTTACACTTTTTCTGATATCGCCTCTATTCGAATCGGAAGTATGTTGTATATATCACAGACCGAAGAGGTTCGACGAGTCGTCTGATGAAGACTCGTCCGACACTGAATCTGACTCGTCTTGCGATGGTGCTCATCATTCTCATTCGAGATTTCGTGGACAGGGACCGGGTGGCAGTGCCGGGGACAGAGGGGGCGCAATTCGCGATCTGGCGGACATCAATGATTCTAATGCATACGAGGCCATTCCCGTATTGAATAAAGGAAAACGGAAGGCAAGAAGTAAGTGACTTCGAATTTTCATATCGCAGACCGCCGTATTGATCCATTCATCCAAGGTTAGGCATGTAGATGAACATCCAGGCCCGTGTCTGACGCAACGAGCCCGCTACCTCGACGTGAACATTTCCCATGATCGTATACATTTCAAATCGATATTGTTACACTAATCGCGATTCCCCATGTACTACGTAAAAGGAATGATTCGAGCACTATTCAAAGTACAGAATCATGTTTCCGTAACTCAAATCTGGTGCCTCGCGCCAGCTTGATCGGTGTTGAAGAATGTGTGAACCACCTACAATGGGGACGTACGCAAGAATGGCGCATGTTCTAGCATGTCCTCGCCAAGCGTGGGCTGTCGGACTCCATGTCTATGGAAAATACCGCGGTGAGAATCATCCTCGAGGGTGGTAGACAGTGCTCCCACTTACTTATCTCGGAGATGAGAAATAACTTGATTCGACCTGAACAGATGGTCAACGGGCAGGACATCTCCTGCATGTGTAGCGTTGGGGCTCCACTGGGAAGGCAACACTTTGGCGTGGAGTTCTCAATTGTGATGGATCAGGAATCAGATCGAGTTCGTTGGGACGGGTAATGTCGTGACTAGACGGCTGCTGTTAATACCGACAAATGAATACAGTGGAAGCACTTACACCGTTTCGTGACCTGCTTTCGCGTTTGATAAATACCACAATGAACTGCACAACGATTGCAGCGCCATACTGGGTCCAAAAAGACTGGATCGGGTCCCTCTTTATTTTTGACATGGGCAGTCGCCTCAGGCGTGAGTAGGTACCACCGTGGTCCAACATGTCGTTTTCGATGTGCTTTAACCTCCGCATCCACAGAATCTTGGGTATTGTAGGTAATGTCAATGAAATGAGATATCTGACAGAGCAAGTTGGTCATCATATTTGACATTGAACCGACACATACAGATTCTCGCCATGTCAATGCCACCGCTCTTTGAATTTTTCCGTAGGATATACTTGGGCAGTTGGCGCATACGAATCTGGAATCCAGCTTGTCAAGGTCACTTGGCACAGCCTCCCTTGCATCTAAACCAACGAGTGCCAGCAAAGAAGAGGCGGCGACCGACCCCTGCTCGCTAAATTCCATTTGGCAGCTTATTACCTCCAGGTCACGTCCCTTTTCCAACACCACGTGGCCCGAATTGGATTAGACCAACGCTTTGGGCCCCTGAATACAGAAGTAGCCAGGCCAAGACGATTTTCGACCGAAACCAGGTGTCGCATTTCCAATTTGCAGATGAGCATCCACACTATCTGTGGAATATTGGACGGAGAAAGTAGCTCCTGGGCAGGGAGCAATGCTCTCAGGTCATCTTTTAATTTCACCGTCCACCTTCTAAGGATGGGCACGGGTAATACCGCGGGTCTCAAATTCAATACCGTACCCGTACCTGCGAATACCGTACTCGTGACGAGTATGGTACATAATACCGCGGGTTGTACCCGCAGTGCTGGCTCAATTTTGCATGCGGGCCTCCCTCGCACAAGATAATGTATGTAATTTATGTAACTACATGTTTGATATACGGGGGCCATTGAGACTGTAGTGGGTACTGTGGAGACATTGAGCCTCACATTTCAAGCCTATTTGCAAGTAACTAGTTAGAATTATCAGTTATCATTGAAAAAATGACCTACCAGAACAGCTGGGCTCCGGGTGTTGGAATAAAGGTATTCCCAGATGGATTGCAATGACTCCATCGCAATCGTGATCAAAAGGCAATCCCCCCGCAACACTTATTTTAACATTGTATCCGCTCCACTTACTTTATATTCAACCTGTTTCAGTTTATCCTTTGCATACACAATGTTTACCCTTTTCCTAGGCTCATTTATTCACCCCTTGTAGTATAAATGTATGTGTAGATACACTGATACCTCAGCGAAATGCATACGCATTACATTGCTGAGGTATGATACCTTCGAACCATTTAACTCACTTCATTTACTTATGCCACCTGTAGAAGTTGTCCTACAGGTGAATACTATATAGCAAAACGCATATGCACTACATTGCTGAGAAGTTCTCCTACAGTGCAAGTTATTCCTGCGTAAAGTTTCACAGGTTATGAGCCCCGGCAACATGAGCACTGTCACCACTAAAGACAAATTACCCTCAGTACCCAGACTCGAAGTAATTGGATTACCTTCAAAACCCGCCTCAGTTGGGCACTTGCCAATAAAGATGTCGATGGACACCTTACCGGCCTCATATTGCGACCCGTCGTCCCCGACAAAGCACCGAAGCCTGCAGACTTCGATGATGAGGTTGCTAAATGGGAAAAGAACGAGCAGAAGGCCAGAAACCTACTTGCTCAGAGGATACCCGACTCTACCCTTCGCAAAATCCTTCACAAGGGCACTGTTGCCGAGATGTGGAAGACTATAACGACAGAGTATGAGTCAAAAACCTCACTTGTTCAATCAGACCTCTGCGTGCAGTTCCAGACACTCCGTTGTCCAGACTGCGGCGACCTCCATGTCTACCTCGACAAGATGTCCAAGATGTGGGAAGATCTGTGCGCTGCTGGCATCACTATAAATGACAGCGAACGCGCATCTATTATCACCAACTCACTTCTGAGCGGGTACTCTTCCTACATATTGCACCTATCTGCATCTGCACACCTCATGGGGAAATCCCTCGACACTGACACCCTCATGTCCTATCTCCTCCAAGAGTATGGCCACCAAAAATTGCCCTGCGGGGACCGATCCAAGGACAAGTCCAAGGATGTTGCGCTCTCCGCCTTTCAAGATAACCACAAGGGCAAAAAAGCAGGTGATCAATGTACAGGTCAGCAGGGAAAGGGCGACAAATCTAACCCAAAGCCAAAAGGGTTGTGTTGGCAAAGGCCATAGGGCTGATGACTGTCCGAGCCTGAAAAGAGCTTGTCAAAGGACGACAAGCCCTCCAAAGATACTGCTAAAGCCGATCAGAAGGACGGTAAACCGAAACACAAGCCGAAACCCATGGATACCGCGAATGCATCTGTTGACTCTGACGAGGATGGGGTTTGGGCCGTTTTCGACCACCGGGACATGTTCAAAGATGCTGGGTATGAGACTGACGTATCTCACCTGAGCATGCCGGACCTCATACCTGCTACAGACACAGACGAGACCAACTCGGACAGCACCTCCGAAACTGACAATATGTTGGACGTGTTGGACATGACTGACTCTGACAAAGAGCCTGACTGCAGCCAAGTGCTAGCCGTCACTGTCAGTGATGACGTCGAGGATGACGCATCCGGAGCTGAGCTAAATGAATGCCATATGTCAGTAGACATTGCAGCCATATCCAATGCTCACCTTGATCACCCCTACTATCGTATGGAACTCTACGATTCCGGCACTACTCACCACCTCTCTCCTTATCATGATGACTTCCTCACATTTCATCAGACACCCCCTCAACCCATAAATGCTGCAAATCAGCAGAAGTTCTCGGCCACTGGTGTGGGGGAGATGTTGTTAATCGTACCAAATGATGCACATCCGTCGAAACTGAGACTTACCAAGGTGCTCTACTCCTCCGAGGTGGCCTTCACCCTTATATCTGTCGGGCGTATTGATGACGCCGGCTATTACACGATGTTCGGTGGCAGACATCTACACATATGTGACAATAAAGGTCACACTATAGGCTGCATCCTGAAGTCCAAAAACCTGTATCATGTCATATGTGAGTTGACCGAAAATAGTGCAAACACTGCAGTAGGGTCCGAAACTCTTACCATCGACCAACTGCACCAGCACATGGGCCACATTGCCCCACCCACAGCTAAACATCTCATTGCAGAAGGCCATGTTACTGGCATACACCTCGACTTGACTGCCCCTGAAACACCTTTTTGTGAATCTTGCGCACATGCTAAAACGACCCGAAAACCAGTCCCTAAGGCAAGGGAAGGTCAGCATGCAACTGAATATGGGGGAGAGGTCCACTCAGACCTTTGGGGCCCTGCACCAGTCCAATCTCTAGGTGGTCACCACTACGCAGTCATGTACACTGATGATTCCTCCCGGGATACCTATGTGTACCTTTTGCATCACAAATCGGATCAGCCGAAAGCCTATAAAAAGTATGAGGCGACAGTTGAGACTCAACACAATGCAAAGATAAAGGTTTTAAACACTGACCGTGGAGGGGAGTACCTGGGCGACGAGTTCATCGTGCACCTGGAAAGCAAGGGGACCCACCAGAAACTCTCTGTGCATGACACGCACCAGGAGGCCGGTGTTTCCGAACGCCTCAACTGCACCTTGCTTGAAAAGGTCCGTGCAATGCTGCACTCGAGCGGTTTACCAAAATTTCTGTGGGGCGAGGCGTTAAAACATGCAGTGTGGTTAAAAAACTGTACCTCAACTAAGGCACTCAACGGCCAGACCCCCTTTGAAGCTGTCACTGGGACGAAGCCCAACTTATGTGGCCTGCCCGAATGGGGTTGCTGTACCAGCATACATGATGCTTCTGGGTCCAAACTTGACAGCCGCACGAAAATGGGCCACTGGGTGGGCTATGACGCCCAGAGCAAGGGCCACAGGGTATACTGGCCGTTGAAACACTCCGTTACAGTCAAACATAACGTCGACATGGCGCCGCAGGCCGTGACTTTCCAGGGGGAGAGCAACGAAGGCTCAGATCTTGACGAAGATCTAAATCAAGATAAGGATCGTGGAATAGATAAAATTCACGTGCCTTTTGCCCCAACTACCCTGGACTTGTCTCCTATCCTGCCTCCTATCGATGACTTCCTACCACCACCACCTGTGGAACCCCAACGTGAACACCGTATGCGCCGGCCTACTCAGTACGTGCATATACAAGAGGGAAGAGGTTCAGCCACCAGCCAAACAAACAAACCGGACTTACCACCTGGACTTCAAGCACCCGAACCTGAAGCACACGCTGCCCTCAAGGACTTTGATGGTCCAGGGGGAGCCATGGAATACATGTTCATCGCGGCAATGTTGAATGCTGAAGTATTGGAGCCGCGGACATTGGGTGAAGCGAGGAAAAGGCCAGAGTGGGGACAATGGGAGCGTGCGATCTATGAGGAATTAGACATGCTTGAAAAGGTGGGGACATAGGAGGTAGTGGAGGTGCTGAAGGGAGCTAACATAGTGGGAAGCAAGTGGGTGTTTCGAGTGAAGAAGAACACTGTGGGAGAGGTCGAAAGGTACAAGGCTAGGTTAGTCGCCCAAGGTTTTTCGCAGGTCCCCAGAGTGGATTACTTCGACACCTTTGCCCCTGTGGCAAAGCTGGCGTCCATCCGGACCGTCCTCGCTATGGCCGCGTGTTTGGATCTCGAAATACACCAAGTTGATGTCAAGAGCGCCTACCTGAACAACGAATTCAATGCCGACAAAACGATCTACATGAGGCAACCCCCAGGCTACTCCATCCCAGGCTGCGAACGCGCGGTACTGCTCCTGAAGAAACCTCTTTACGGCCTCAAGCAAAGTGGACGTTGCTGGTACCATAAGTTGTTCGGAGTACTAAAGCATCTATTCAAACTAGCTAGGTGTGAAGTCGACCACGCGGTCTTCTACCGTAACTCCGGCACCAAACTCATCGTCATAGTTGCACACATCAACGATCTCACCTTGGTCACCAACTCAATGGCGCTCATGCGAGAAGTTAAGAGGCGGTTAAGTGACACTTTGGAAATAACCGATATGGGGGAGATCCATTGGTTGTTGGGCATCGAGATCAAATGTGACCACCAGACACGTTCACTAACTATGGCTCAGACAGTGTACATTGACTCTGTCAAATGTTTCGGCCTTGAGGATGCCAAGCCCATCTCGTCCCCCATGGAACCCAATGTATGCCTTACATCTTCCCAATCCCCTGTCACCCCTCACGAACATGCTGACATGCACGACATCCCATACTGCAAAGCTGTTGGAAGCATCATGTACGCGGCAGTTGGCACTCGTCCCGACATCGCCTACACCATCACGGCGCTATCTCGTTTCCTAGACAAACCAGGACGGGCACACTGGGAAGCTGTCAAGCGCATTATTAGGTATCTCAAAACCACGCATAACTGGAGACTCACATTCGGCGGCAGGAAACAGACCCTTGTGGGGTATGCAGATGCCGACAGCAGCATGAATGACGACCGGCATGCAATGTTGGGCTATGCGTTCCTCATTGACAGAGGTGCCGTATCTTGGAGCTCGAAATGCCAGGACATCATTGTCTTGTCCACTACTGAAACTGAGTACGTCACAGCGACTCATGCCGCCAAGGAAGCCATGTGGCTCTGCACCTTCATTGCACTAATTTTCACTGAACTCACCGATCCCACAGTACTCTATGGCGACAATCAGTCTGCTATAGTGCTCGCTAAGGACCATCAGTACCACGCACATACAAAACACATTGACATACATTTCCACTTCATCCGCTGGATCATTGAGAACGGCACTATCAAGTTAGTCTACTGCCCTACTGAAGACATGACCGCCGACACGCTCACCAAGCCCCTCTCATCGGCGAAAGCGAAGCATTTTGCGGTGGAACTTGGGTTATGTGAGGATTGAAGGGGAGTGTTGGAATAAAGGTATTCCCAGATGGATTGCAATGACTCCATCGCAATCGTGATCAAAAGGCAATCCCCCCGCAACACTTATTTTAACATTGTATCCGCTCCACTTACTTTATATTCAACCTGTTTCAGTTTATCCTTTGCATACACAATGTTTACCCTTTTCCTAGGCTCATTTATTCACCCCTTGTAGTATAAATGTATGTGTAGATACACTGATACCTCAGCGATACGCATACACATTACATTGCTGAGGTATGATACCTTCGAACCATTTAACTCACTTCATTTACTTATACCACCTGTAGAAGTTGTCCTACAGGTGAATACTATATAGCAAAACGCATACGTGTTACATTGCTGAGAAGTTGTCCTACAGTGCAAGTTATTCCTGCATAAAGTTTCACATCAGGGTGATCGTGAACGAACCCATCGTCTCATGTTTGCAAGCGAGACAATGCGGGGGTGGTGGACCGCGAACGATTGCCTCAGACATGAGACGAGGTGGGGTGGGTTGTGGGGGTGACATCGATCTGGGTTGGTGTTGGGCAGTGGGTGACAGTTGGTGGTGGGTGGGTGATGTGTATGTGTTGACCCAGGCAGTGGTGGGTGGTGGATGATGCCTATGTGTCGATCCGGGTTGGCATTGGGTGGGTGATGCATATGCGTCAACCCAGGTTGGTGTTGGGCAGTGGATGATGGTTGGTGGTGGGTGGGTGATACATATGCATCGACCCGGGTGGTGGTGGGTTGGGGATGACACCTATGCATTGATCTGGGTTGACATTGGGTGGGTGACACATATGCGTCGACCCGGGTTGGTGTTGGGCAGTGGATGATGGTTGGTGGTGGGTGGGTGTGATGTGACCTGGGTTGGCATTGGGTGGTAGATGATGTGTATGCATCATTCAAGTCGATGGCGGGTGGGCGATATGTCTGCATCACTCTGGGTTGATGTTGGGTCTTGAGGATGTGGCCGTTCATCGACCATCAGCGGTGGTTGGCGTGGTGACGTGGCCTTGTTGCCTGGTGCTGCAAGGGTGCATTTGCACCCTCTACTTCTTAAACTAGCTTTTCAAGTTGTGAGTAAGGTTATAAAAAGCAATATTGCTTACTTTTAACGGCTCAATGACACTGGTAGATGTTCTGGCTGGCAGGTGTTGAGTTGTTATTGGAGAGGTCACATTTGTGATGCTGCAAAAACACTGAATTGAAGGCGCTAAAAATGAGTAAAAAATCAAATAAAACCTTAAATAAATTAGAATTTGTGGTACTCAAACTAACCATCATCACCCGCAGTACCACAGGTACAGGTAACAGTATGGTGCAGTATAGCAATGTCCTACACCATGACCCGTACCCGTGACACCATGACCCGATACGGGTGACACCGTGACCCATGGCCATCCTTACCACCTTCCAATCAAATCCGGTAACATTGGCATGACATTGGCAAAATCGCTCTCCTCGGGATTGCGATCCAATGGGTCATAGAGTAGGTCCAAAATTTCCTCAAATTGGTAAATTTCTTTAGTTGTAGGGAGATATTTCCATTGGGGGCAAGTGCCATTGCATACACCAGATATAGCTGGGTAAGCATAGCCCATTGAGAGCCAATGAGGAAGTGTCATTGTTTTTCCTTTCTTTCGACGATTACAATGGGCTTGATTCTGGACAAGATACCAATCCAACCTTGAGTCATAGCTTGTTGACCGAATAGCTGGGTTACATTGTAGATGCTTACTATTATAAGTAAGATCTCTACCTGATCCTTCATCAAAGTCACAATCACATGGATCAAGTCCCAAGCCTGTGAGACGTTCCGCAATACTATAAGGACCGCACTCGCTGCATGAGGGGCAATTTAGCAGATATATCATGTGAGTGACACACATTTTCCAATGTTTTTGTTTTTTCACTGCCCTATCTTCGAGTACCCGTGAGACCATTTGCTCCCACCGATCACAGCTTTGGGTGGAGTGCTGATTATCAATTGACCAAAATAAGCATCTGAAATGATGTATAACTCAAGAGACAAGCCACACACCTCTGAAATAGATGACACCGAGGCTCTTTTGGTTTTTTTGAATTCTTCCAGAGCCTGCTCTGCACCAGGCTGCTGTCATTTGACATCATTGTTAAATACTTCCAATTCCTCACCCACTTTCTGAAGATTGTCCGTGAACGATACAAAACTACAACATCTGTTGCATAAAGTTACACTTCCCAGTCGAACCTAAACAAACATGAGCAACTAATGGAAACAATGCACACATGAGCACTCAACGAGTTATTAGTGTTATGTTCAGGACGAACTGCCACTCGCATGCCAATGACACCGACAATGCTTCATTTATATCAGGACAGGTCAACCTGTGACCCCAGATTTGTAAGGTTATTTACTTAACGTGGATGAAATCTGACCTGCTTGTCATGTACGACTCACATAGGCAACGGCCCACCACAAACTGTATCCAGACTACCTTTTGACTGCAATTCTGAATTTGCAAAAGACCGAATATTAAAAAATCTAGCGTCCGGCATGGCTGAACAGAAAACAGGTTTGCCCAATGCGAAGATCCTGCTTACCTGACAGGATGTCCCATAAAGAAGCTGTGCCCAGGCCGGCTCGGAGATGTAGAGAGGACAACTTGGCGAAAGCGAATCATGTTGTAAAACATGTTTCCACAATGTAATTGATTTGCATGACATTAGGGCTTATGTGCAGTGGTAATTACTATGAATGCTAAGTAAATATAAACAAAAGTTAAGAGCAAAATCACTTGTGCGGTGGCTGGTGGCTGGTGGCTGGTGGCTGGTGACTGGTGACTGGTGACTGGTGGCTGTGTACCACATCTGCTAGTGTGTTCCGCGCTGTTCACGATGAGCTCTGTGAAATGTGCCCTACTCACAGCTACTAATTTGTTCAGTAGTCCACCGCCATCTATTCAACTGCCCATTGATAAGACAGAACACACCATATTCATCACGAACTTCACCGCAGCCCTGCAACATCAGGAAAATCCAAAAGTGCTTAAATCTGCTTGAATTCACCCGAATTGTCTTGAAATTGGTTTCAAGCACCTCAAGCACTTTTAAGCCTATTCTGGATTAAGCAGAGAGTGCTTACCCAAGCACATCTGCTTAAATCTGCTTACCCCAAGCACATTCAAGCACATTCAAGCACATTCAAGCACATCCAAGGATGTCTGCTTGCCAATCATTTTTCACACCAGTGGGTATTCAGGCACTTTCAAGTAACATAAGCAATAATTAAGCATCCTCAAGCTGGTATAAGACACAACTTGAATTCATTAAGCACTATCAAGTGCTAATTAAGGAAAACTCAAGCACTCCTCAAGCACCTCCAAGCACATAAGTAAAAAACAATATATACATATACATATATACATTTAGTTTTACAGAAGGGCAGAGATGGAGGTGGTAGGTGAGGAGGGGGCGAGATGGCCCTGGCGGCCACACAGCCCTCTTGTTTGGTTTCAAGAGGGCGGAGGTGGTGGTGGTGGGCCAGGGGGCGAGAGGTCAGAGGAGGTGGGGGTGGGGGTTGGCCAGTGACGTGGCCTCCGTCGCCTACAATAGGGCGGAGGAGTGGGGGTTGGCCGGTGATGTGGCCCTCTTGTCGTTTACAAGAGGGCAGAGGAAGGGGGTGGGGGATGGCTGCTGCCCCGCCCCTCGCCGCTCCCGACGGGGCGGTGGTGGTGGTGGGCAAGCAAGGGGCAAGGCCGCCCTCTCGTTTGTTTTTGAGAGGGCAGGGAGGAGGAGAAGGTGTCCACACAGCCCCCTTGTTTGTTTTTGAGAGGGCGGGGAGGTGGTGGTGGTGGCTGCACAGCCCCCTCGTTTGCATGCGAGAGAGGGGTGGTTGAGTGGAGTTATATTATATACAAGTGTACTAATCAATAAAATAGAACTTACTTCAAGTTACCTTGACCTTCCGCCCCTCATTGTTGTCGTTGTCATTGTCGTTGTCGTTGTCGTTGATGAGCTGGCAATGCATGGCTTTGTTTGGTTCATGTGGCACTGTTTGAAAAAAATTATGTTAAGTCTGAAAACTTGAAGCCAAAAGATGGACTCAGAATACTATGTTACAAGTGTGAAATACTTGCATAAGTAATCTTTGTCAGTATAAATTAACAAGTTGTTTTGGTGTACCTGTCAACTGTACTACAGTGCGCGAAGCACAAAGACAGCAACTCCGGGGTGCAATCAGCAGACGTCCGATCGCTTCCTATTTGATTCACAATACAGATTTAGGTTAAAATATGCAATATCTCCATTTTTAGACATTTTATACTTTTGTTTCAAATTTTGCTGGCCAAAAAATTAATTAATTAATTAATTCCTGAGGTACGCCAGCACCGACAACAATATTAAACACTTTACAATATGCCTCGCCCATCCAAAAAGTCCGCACAGGCAAAATTGCAAAGACAACCAATGAATAACCCACCTCCGAAACTTGGCCGAACGGATACACGAGGCATGTGCAAGAGATGGTTTATCCTGATAACCATCCAGATACCACATTGCGAGGTAAACCGAAGGGAATGAAGGCGGTCTTGCAGGAGCGAGAATCGGTGTGGGATGAGCTGTCGGAGAAGTGCGGGGGGCGGGTTGTGGGGAAATGTAAGACCTGCTCAAAGTCACAGGCCAAGAAAGATGCGGAGAGATGCGTTGCTGAAGCGGAGGCAATGGGTCAGGAGGAGAGCTTGACGGACGATGTTGTCTCGCAGGCGGAGGAAGTCATAATGACGCCGGAAAACAACTGGTGCTGCATGCACCGAGTTCTCTCCCTCCAGGACGATTTCGTCAATGAGAAGCCATTGTTACAGCATTACCTTGAGGGGCGAGGGCACGTATGTATGTTTCTCCCCAAGTTCCATTGTGAGCTTAACCCAATCGAGATGCTATGGGGATATGCCAAATACCGTGAGTCCATTCTCATTATTCAAATGCATATGTTGAATTTGATTGCAGGATATCGCATCGCAGCGGACGGAAAATTCACGACCGCCAAGCTGTTGGTGCCAAGGTGTCTCGATATGAGCGACACAAACACTATTCGACGATTCTTTCGTAAAACGTGGCGTTATATGGACGCTTACACGTATGTATTACCTTCCTTCGTCTGTTATATTACTCATTGCGTGCTCTATTTCACAGCAAGGGACTTGATGCATCTCAGACCGCGTTTGCTGTTAAAAAGTACAAGTCACACCGCTGTGTTGGGCTTCCGAGTGAGATTATTGGACAAATGCGACTTACGTGAGTATAATACACCTCCACAGATGCATCCGCCCACCCTCCAAGTGTCCCCGACCTTAATACATAGCCCCCCGGCCCAGAAATTGTGTTTTTGTGGGCATGTTTCAAATTTTGGTGACAAATTTTATTTATTTTTGCGAATTGACTCAATGTAATCAGGACACAATTTTCTACATAATAAAGGGGTTCCATTGCACTAGTTTATTCACCGGATGATCGAAATCTGAAATGGTAGTAGAGAATGCGCGTTTGAATTTTTTGAATTGCCTAAAAGGTGCTTCGCGCACTGTAGTAGCTCATTAGTTATTGCTGAGCATGATAGAGACACTACTAGTACTTGTACATGGCTCAGGCTTGTAGGGTTTAACACGGGTAAGGGTAACACTGCAGTGTCACAGTCACGGGTATGGCGGGTACAGGTACGGTCTCAGGATTTTGTACCCTTGACCATACTGCAACCCGACACCGCAGTATATGGGTTTTTGGTGGGTATATTCCCTGCTGTTGGTAGGGGTTTTTTTCGACTTATTTTGACTTACTTCTTTATATTTTAGTTGATGTCACACATGTCACCGGCCAACAGCAACCACCACCATACCCAGGCAAGGACCAACAATGCGAACATGAGCAGTTGGGGATGTGTTATAGCGGGGGACTGTGTCCCAGGAGGATTTCGGGTGCAGCTGGTGGTGGTGCACCCACCCCAGCTGTGCAAAGGTGAGTAAACTTGTATCTATATTACATATCTACACTAACAGCTTCAATGTTGTCCACCACCACCTCAACCCACCATCTTGCTCGCAAATACAAGACAGCGGCTTCGTTTCTAACCATCCAATACCGTCTCATTTCTCACCACCCCATGCTGTCTTGCTCGCAAATGCAAGACAGCGGCTTCATCATTCACCCCCAACCACTGTCTCACCCCAAAAGCAAGATAACAGTCTCATTTATATAACACATCCTCACCACCTCATGACCATGTATGCCATGTCAATTGACGTGTGCACTGTGTTTGTGAGGTGAGAATGGACATTATGTACAGTAGAATACAATTAAGGTATCACAAATACTGTGGGTATAAGGTATACCACGGTGTTTGTGAATACTGCGGTTATATAGGGTGGGGTATGTACCCTTACCCGCAAAGGGTACGGTGTCTGTGGGTACAGGTGCGGTGTACCAAATCCATACCTGCAAAATACCCTTGTTAAACCCTACAGGCTTGATATATGCTGTGTGCTCATATTGTGTTAGTGACCTGCTGAGTGGTTTCTATGTGATTATTTTCTATTTCAGGAAAGTTGACGGTCCAAACAAAAATAATAAACTAAAAGTAACTAAAAGTGCTCCGACCTGCTGAATATTGAACTGATTGTGGTTGGACCAGTATCAATGTCAGTGCAAAAATTAGCATTATAAAAGTGCAACTGACCGAGGCCACAAAACACGACCCAAAAATTGTTAGGCTCTGAAACCTTAGCAGAGTCCAAGTTGCTGTCCAATTTCTGAATATTGTGTGAGGCTCTTTTTACACACTTACAATACATCTCGGTCAGTCACAAATCAATGTTACTAAATATTGTAATGCTATAAATTCAAGCCCGATAATACTCCATGTAATATTCAGTGAATCATTTCTCTTTGTTTGGACCGTCAACTTTCCTGAAATAGACAATAAAAGTGCTTAGGTTCACTTATGTCTTTATGGTACTTGCCGGTGCTTAAAGTGCTTGAAATGCTTATAGGTGCTTGGAGTGCTTGGAGTGCTTAAAGTGCTTAAGGTGCTTACCAGTGCTTTTGGTGCTTACTGGTGCTTAAAATTACTTGAGTGCTTATCTTTGCTTGAGTAACTTAGTGACTTGATGTGCTTAACCTGGCTTGAAAGTGCTTAACCGTGCTTGAAAGTGCTTAACCTTGCTTGAAAGTGCTTATACAATGTTTGATATGCTTGGCTTGCTTGACAGACTTACTAATATATTTTAAAATAATAAGCTTGAAATTGCTTAAAAGTGCTTAAGCTAATGTCAAGCCATTTCAAGCACCATAAGCAAACCTAAGCAGTTTCAAGCAGTTTTAAGCATCTGGGGGTTTTCCTGATGAATCTTTGGCAACATCTGCCATGCAAATCAACAATCATCTCCATCCCTGTGTAGGGAGGACAGCGAATCACCACAGAATGGCTTCATACTCTCACAGATGAAGACTGTATGTGGCAGTTTCAGTCAGTCTGCACCAACAAACTCGGAATAAAAAAACATATGCTGATCTTGTTCTGAGTTAGCATGACATCTACCAAGTTGCTGGAGATTGCAGAAGTGTTAGAGATTCCTGACCCATTTGTTAGTGGGCACAGATACCATTTCTCGCCGATTGAGGCTTTGTGCCTCTTATGTGCACATTTTCGAACGGCTGCAGATCAGTTTGAGCTTTGCATGCGATACAATCGTTTGCAGTCGGCTATCTCTGAAGTAGTGAACAAGCTTGTCCTCTACCTAGACACCACTTGGGGCCACCTCCTCGACTATGACCATACTCATTGACTCTCCCCTGACAACCTATCTTGTTACACTGAGGCTATCCGCAATGTGGGAGCACCTATTGACACAGTGTGGGCTTTTATGGACTGCACAATTTGACATGTGTGCAGGCCAATGTTATGGCAATGACAAGTCTACAGCAGACACAAAAAATATCACGCACTCAAATACCAGGCTATAATGCTGCCGAATGGAATAGTCAGACATCTGTTTGGTCCACATGAAGGTTGACGGAATGACAATTTCCTCACAGACAAGAGTGGAATATTTGAGTTGTTGAGAAAGCATGCTGTCCGACCAGGGACTCCACCTGGACTCCACCTGGATTCCACTGGGAATTCATGAGTTCAGTGGGAATCCACCGGGAATCCACATGGACTCCACCAGGACCCCACATGGACTCCACTAGGAACCAGTGAGTTCACCAGGAATCCACATGGAGTCCAGTGGGACCAGTGTGGCTATTCATTGTTTACTTGTATTTATAAAAAACAAACATAGCAAGAATTGAACCTAGGCTCTTTTAATTATCACATGAGAAAACCCAATGGTTGATACCACTACACCATCCAAGCTTTGATGTTAGGCCAGATTTAATCTCTTATATAACCTTCCAAACTCAAATAGGCACAATATTTAATTACTTGATAATACTACTACACATTTGCGCCATAGTGAGGTGTCATAAAAATACATAAAAAATACTAATATATTTAAAATATTATGTGCTATATTTTTCGTCACTCGAGTGAGGTGATTGGGATGTGATTTTGTGCAGAAACATGGTATGTGTTCTTTGTTGAACAGGTCACATGACTTATTTTGAGTCACTGCAGATTGACTGTGACATCTTCTCTGCGTTCAACAACTCAACCACTCCCACCCGCCCAACTACACACAACACCAACAGCCTGGTGAGTGGAAATTATATCATATTTTATAACCATCCCTACTAACTACCAGATAACCACACAAATATGGCCCCAGTGCAGCAGACAAAAAAAAGATGAGTATTACAAGTACATATGTATTCTCATGCTGTCCGCACACCCACATACCCTTCTGTTTACATGCAGAACGTGAACAAATCCAAACACAAGGCCCACAGCGGTGACTGGTTAGACACAGGACCCGGGTGACGATGGGCAGGACGATGAAAAAAGTGAGTAATATATTGTGTATATATTTGCTCATGCAGTCCATGCACCCACAGACCCTTTATTTACATACAGAACACGAACGGCGGAATGCAAGGCGCACGGCAGTGATGGATTAGCGCACGGGACCCGAGTGACAACAAGGAGGACAAAAAAAGGTGAGTAATACATATACATATGTATTCCCATCCTGTCTGCACCCCCAGATCCTTCTGTTTACATACAGAACGCGAACAGCAATGAAGGACGAGCATGCGGGACCCGAGTGACAAGGAGGAGGACGCCAAAAAAGTGAGTAATATATATTTTCTCATTCATCTGTGCACCCCCAGACCCTTTGTGTACATACAGAACGTGAACGGCGGAACACGAACAGCAGAACGCGAGGCCCACGGTGGTGCAGGATCAGCATGCAGGACCCGAGTGACGATGAGGAGGATGACGGAAAAAAAAGTGAGCATCAGGTATGAAAAAAAAAATTCTCATGCAGTCTGCACACACCCAGACCCTTCTGTTTATATACAGAACGCGAACAGCAGAACACAAGGCCCATGGCAATGACAGATGAGCACCCAGACGAAAAAAAAAGTGAGATTTCTCATGCAGTCCGCACACCCCCAGACATCTCTGTCTGCATACAGAATGCGAATGGATCCACCACACGGCAGACAAAAAAAGGTGAGACATATATATATATATATCTTATGCTATCTGTGCACCCACAGACCCCTCTGCTTGCATACAAAATGCGAGGCCCACGGTGGTGAACGGTGAGCACACTGGCTCGGCGAAGGCCCGAGTGATGGCGATGACAATGTGGGCGGCGGGGTGAGTGGACTCGAGTCCGGGGCCAGGTGATGAGGAGGGGGGGTGATGAGGATGTAACGGACGGACCAGGTGACGAGGACCAGGACAAGGGGGAGGCCGGGAGATACGAAGGATGTGACTCTGGGTGAAGAGGAGTACACATACACACCACCACCGTCTCACCACACCGCACCACCCATCTCACTGTCACCACACCACCATCTACCCTCACCACCAACACCCCGCTGTCTCATGAAGTAGAGAGCAGGCAGCCTTATGCTGCCCGCAATATTTATTTCATATTATTTTAATATAAATGTGTTTGCAGTTTAGTGCCAGTTTATTAATAAGCACTGAGGGATAGAGCAACAACTTTGTAAACTAACATGGAAGTGATTGAGTGAATGACTTGTTCACTCACTTAAATATTACATTATTATATATAAATACTTATAATACACCTCACTGGTCATGCCAAAATCTAGTCCCAAAACCAAAACTATTTCCACATGGAATTATAGTAGAGAATTAACTTGAGGGTACAGCAGTTTCAGAAAACCTTGCTTGTCATGCAACCTTTTACTTTTACTTGTTTGTAAAATAAATAAGTGCACATGACCAGTGGCTTCACCCAGCTGAATTTGAATGGTGTTTGAAATATCGAAAATGATTTACATTAGAGGTATATAGCTGTATGTCAGTGCTGGAGTGTTGCAGAATGTCATCTAATAGGTCATTAGCATCTACCATAAATGCACTGTCTTGTATGTAAACACAAGTTGACATGTTCGTTTGTGATCCACTCACCACCACCACTATCTCTTTGCTAGCCCCAACACATCACTGACCCAGATTCCCACTACCTTAGCAGACATGCAACACATCACCAGCACCCACAAAAAAAAGGTATCTCCATTTTATTTACTATTAACTGCCATACATTATATACTGTACTAAATCAATCAATTGATCACCCCATGTGATGCGTGATGCAAAAGATGAATTTACCAATTCTCCTACAAGTGTGTGTGACGTGTGACAACAGGCAAACTTCACCAGGCATGTGAAGCATACCTGCCAAAATTAGGTGCTATAAGCCTAGGCCAAATGGTGTGACTGAAAGTTCATTTCACCACATCCTCAAAAGTGGTGTGACAAGCATGTCATTTTGCTGCCACCAGAGACCCCTGCATGACAGGTGACAGGTGAATTGGTTGATTTAGTACAGTATAGAGGTAGCCTTAGGATGTCTGCTATACATTTAAATACATTACAACCATGACATAGCAACTAAATAAGTAAGAGACCTATGGGAGTTACCTATGATGGGTCCAGGGACACAGGTTACTCAGGGATACAAAATGTGTACCCATGACTGAACCCACAGTGGGTGTGGGTACAGCCAAAAGTACTTGGTTATATTAATCTCTTGTGAATAATATATGAATGAAATTGACTCAATTGTCTATAAAGTCTTTGTAGACTCCAAGTCCTTGTAGACTTTGATACTTTGTTTTTGGTCTTCAACCCTGCATCCGAGTCAGTAGTTTCTTCAACATGAGTGCCATTGCTTATACTGCAGCTCTCAGTTTGTACTAGTAGTTGACATGAGTGCTATTGCTGATACTTCAGAACCATCAGCTCTCAGTTTGTATTCATACTAGCATTGTATAACATTTATCATAAGCTCAATCCAATGTAGACTCCCACTATACTCTGTGTGTAGTCTATGTGCACTCCCACTCAAGTCTGTGTAGACTCCCGGTAGACTCTGTGTGTAGTCTATATACACTCCTTGTAGACTCTCTGAAAAGAATGACTCCTAGCAACTTCAACTGGTTCATACATGTTATGTTTTTTCTTCACACAGTTTATATTATCAACAAGCAAAAATCTGATGATGATGAAGAAGAGAAAGAGGAGGACTGTAATTGGATTGTATAACTGAATGTATGATTATGATCAAAAGAACTTGTAAACTTGTGTGGAATCCAGCAGGAATCCAACTGGAATAACCTGCACTTTACCTAGACTACAACAGGACTCCACCTGGAATGTAGTTATACATGGCCAGAAATCAACTTATAAATTACCTGGAATCTGCCTGGAATCTGCCTGGAATGTAGTTATACATAGCCAGGAATCAACTTACAAATCACCTGGAATCCATCTGGAATGACCTGGAATCTGCCTAGACTCCACCTGGAAAGTAGTTATACATGACCAGGAATCAACTTATAAATCACCTGGAATGTAGTTATACATGACCAGGAATCAACTTATAAATCACCTGGAATCCACCTGGAATGTAGTTATACATAGCCAGGAATCAACTTACAAATCACCTGGAGTCCACCTGGAATCCACTTGGAATCCACTTACAAGTTACCAGGAATCCAGTTACAAATGACCTGGAATCCACCTGGAATTATTCCTTATATGTTCACTTGATCTGTTTTTTTTTTTCACTTTTTGACTGTTCCCACTGGAATCCAGTGGGACTAACTGCACTCCAGCTGGACTCCAGTGGGATTCCTGGTAGTCCAGTGGGATTCCAGTTAGTCCCACCTGGAATCTAGGGGCCAGTGTCAAGTAGTGACTTTGCTGCAGGTTTCAAAGCAGATCTATCACTTGGATCTTGGTTCTCAGCGTCAGAGACATCAGGTGAAGTTGAATCATGTGGGTGGAGGCGACAATGACGCCGTAAGGTCTGCATAGAGGCCCGACGGATAGCCTCTCTGCCTGCACAATCTTGAACCAATTTCTATGTATCTGTGAACAAGTAGCATGAAAACTAGCATCAATTTACTCACCGTGTGCTCCTTCTTCTTTTTATCATCAGCTACATGTTCTGCAGTGTTCTTCACATTCGAGGAGTGATGCCATTGCAGTTCCGCCATCTTGTCCCAACTCCTAACAGATCTGGGATCCCATACTGCCATTAGGGTTCTTAAAAGTTATGTTATAGACTAGTAACGAGCACGACATAAAAAACACACAAATACCTCCTGATATGCGATAAGATCACCAACTTTCTTCCTCATTGTTGCCTCCGAATGGTTAAGACACTTTCCATTACCATTCATCAGCTTCACAATCTTTGCCCACATCTCTTTTTTCTGCCCGTGCTTAGCCATGTATGGGTTGACATTGATGATGGCCAAAATCAGTTCACGCAAATCTGCAGTCGTGAACTTCGAACATTTGACTCTAGTTCATGCAGGGGATATGTCCACCCCAACAGGTTCAACATCCTGGTCTGCGAAAAAATTGACTGTGGCTGCAGCAGGGCCAGGCATAGAGGGAATATTGTTGACAGCATGAAGAGGGTGTGAATAGTTGTTGTAAGGAGAGGTGGTATGATCAAGCTGGTGATACTGGTAGTATACATGGCCACCAGGCCGCAATTCGGGGGTGAAGTTAGTGTCATGATTAGGACTCAAAGTACTCAAATTCGGAGTGGCATGATTGTCGTGAGAATAGCGACTGGGAAGCTGAACCTGTGGAGGGTCCAAGTCAGACTGGTTAAGAATGTGCTCGAGAGACATGTTGAGTACTCTCACTAGTGCATGACCAGTATATATACTGTGTACACCGATGGCATAGCTCACTACAAATTGATCATTGAAGTAAGTGGGGTAGAAACCGTCACAGCTGTCCGGAACAACAACATACCCAAATAAAGATCTACAGTAATCAACCGGTCCTTGGGACACCAAAATTTTGAGTGCTCTCAATACAAAGGATAAGGTGTTTGGCTCCCCAAAAACATAGATAGAATACATTGTGAGACTATAAGCTATGTACTCATAGTATTTCTAGGGTAATCAATACACTGTAGAGTTATATCGAGCAAGATCAGTGTGAAAACTCATTATCAGTGAGTTGACAAGTCCTTGGGATGTGTCACAATCACGAAATAGCCGATATCTGTTATCTAATCTTGGTCCATCTCATCCTGTGAGCTGCATGCCAGGCCATTGTCGTTGTCCTCATCATTTTCTGCCAGTGTGGCTTTCGGCCTGGGAGTGGGCTTCTCAATCCCTTCCAATTTCGGAGCATACTTCACGGTATCCTTTCTTCTTGGTATTACCAATGTCAGAATGTTCATGTTGTCCACAATACAAGTCAATAGCTTTTTGCATCCACCTTTCAGTTTCTTCTGCACATAGTTGAGCTTTTTTTGTCAGAGATAATGGGCGACCAGGCATTGTTGCGAAAATTAACTTGGAGCATGGTGTTAGTATTGTGAGTGACTAAATCAGGCAGGTGTGACGTGACAAACACGCTTCACTCAATACTGCTCATCCAAGCTGATAAGACTCTAGCTTCTTTGTTTGTTATTCGATTACAGTGCAGGCATGTCTATATGATAGCGTAGATGATGTATTAAAGGCTGCACAAAAAAAATGAGGGAAAATGCTTCTTTTTTGGTATTATAATCCACATGAGAATTTCACTTTTCGTGGCAAATCGTACTGATTGTGTCTCCACACTTACAACACATCATAATATACCCTAAAAATTGGTTCGCATAAGGTCTAGTAGTA